>WEKX01015847.1:362-17942 GCA_013390025.1 Pitta sordida | reverse complement strand
GAGCCTCCTCTTCTCCAGGTTGAACTGTTATTGAGCTGTGCAAGGATGCTCTCAGCATTTCTATATAGCATTTCTATCTGCCCGTTTGCTTGTGTTCCCTTATCTCCAGATGCTCCTGTCCCCTGGGTTTTACATCATATTTCAACTCGTAAAAAGCTTTCTGCCATATAGTTTTCTCTTCCCTTACATATTACAGAAAAATGCCAGCCTCTTTGTGGCTTTTCTATTTGAGGGTTCAATTAATCGTGGGTTCTTTTTCTCCGATAATTCCCGCCTGGGCATGTGCAGTGTGAGCTGCAGAGATATAGTATGTAAATAATCGCTTGAATATGCAAATAAGCACCACCCATCACCCCCCTCCCCCCTGCAGCCCCTGAGCACTGGAGGGTGTTCCCGCCCCCTCCCCACGCCCTCTCATGGCACAGGGGGGCAAAGGGAATTTTCCATGCCCCTTCCCCACCTGGGGAGCCCGCGGGGTTCCCTATGGGAGCTGGCGTGGGGATTCCCTTCAACCTTGAGGCAGGAGGGTTGGGGTATGACAGTGGTGCTGGGCGTAGCGCTGGGGGCAGGATGGTCCTGCCATGTGTGCTCCAGGGAATATAAACACAGCACCTTGGCTCTTCTGCCAGTTCCTGGCTGCACATCAGGCCCAGAATATTCCAGAGGCAGCCAGCCTCAGTGAGGGCCCCATGCGTCGCCTCTGGACTCAGCAGTCATCACCACTGAGCCGCTGGGCACAGCGGGGCCCTGCTCCCGGTGCGACCCCAGCCCTTCTCCTGCCAGGCAATGCTAGTGAGCCGCTGGACACAGCAGGGCCGCACTTGTGGCAGGGCCAGCCAAGGAAGGGCTAGATAACTGCCCGTTGCCATGGCAATGCTAGTGAGCCAGTGCTGTGCCAGTGTGCCCTTCTTGACAGAGCGCTGCCAGAGCACTCCACTCACAGTGCTGGCGCCGGCCCCAGCTATGTAACCCTGCCTAACCCAGCTTTGAGTACAGCCAGCCCTGACCCCGCGCTTCACTGGGCAACGCTAGTGAGCTGCCAGGCTTGATGGGGCCAGTCGAGGCAGGGCCAGCCGAGGCGGAGCTAGATAAGTGCCACTGCTGTGGCAATGCTAGTGAGCTGCCAGGCTTGATGGGGCCAGTCGAGGCAGGGCCAGCCGAGGCGGAGCTAGATAAGTGCCACTGCTGTGGCAATGCTAGTGAGCTGCCAGCACTATGCTGACGTCACAACCACTGCGTTTTGGGCTACACATGCTATGCTGTGGCTGCAACCACCGTTCTGGGCTCAGTACAGTACAGCAGCATTGTTGGAGGTAAAAAGCAGGAATCCCCGGACACTCTGCATGGAAAGGAGCAGAAGCCATTCCCTTCGGTCTCCTGAGCTGGCTCAGGGTGTGGAGTGGTCCAAGAAAGGTTCAGTGCTCAGGGGCTGAGGGGGGTGGGACAATGGGCAGTGCTTAATTGCATATTCATGAGCTTTCCATCTTTGTGGAAACAGGGCTTCATGGGAAGGGAGGGGACCTGATGACCCGTGAAATATGGGGGATCACTGCATTAGATTTTTCTACTGGTTTACAGCATCTGCCATATTATGTGTCTGCTTTTAATGCTTTGGAAATTACTGTGTATTAATAATATGCTCTGGATTTCCTGCGTCCTCATCCACATGGATTAGAGATGCTGCAGTTCAGTGATGATAAAGTAATTTTAAAGACCAAAAAAAAGAGACGTATGGGAAATACCATGGACCCCTGACTACGCGGTTTTGTGCTTTGTGGGTTCACCCCATCACAGGTTTTTTTTCCATGATAATCTCCTTTTGGGCATGTGCAGTGTGACCTGGGAAGGTCTACTATGTAAATAAGCTAAGATATATTCAACTAAGCCACACCCATTGCCCCCACCCACCCCAGCTCCAGATCCAGGGCATTCCCAACACATCTTCATGGCCTGTGACGTGTCAGGAGAGCACACAGAGTGTCTTCTGGCCCCTCCCTGTGGCATTCCCTGCGGCCCCATGGGCGGACGGCTGCCAGTGCAGGCCCTGCTGAGACTGAGCTCTCCTGGTCCACAGCTGCAGGGCTGCGGCTCCCGGGGACAGTGCTGTTTGCACCTGGTGCTGTCCCAGATGTCAGGTTGGGCTGTCCCCTTGTCTACCCTGGTTCTTCTGGACACTACTGGCCACAGACAACCCCCATTGGAGCCTGTACCTCTGGGCGGGTGGGGGTTGTGGGGTGAGATGGGGCCAGGGGGCTGGGCAGTCCCAGAGCCCTGCCTGCGCTGCTGGAGTCGCTCCCTCTGCTGGGGCAGCTGCCATCTCACCTCCCACCATCTCAAAATGGCTGCCAAGGCTCCCCTACGCCTCCGTGAGCCAGCACCACAGCCCCTCCACACAGCTTGGCTGGGAGGCCATCGGAGGTGGTTCCTACTCCTCCAGGCTGACCAGTGTGGAATCACCCATTGGCACAGCGAAGCCTTGGTGGCCATTTGGGAGATGGCAAGAGTCAAGACTGCAGAATACCTAGCAGAGGGAGCAGCCCTGGCAGCGCAGGCAGGGCTGTGGGACCCCCCAGCCCCCTGGCCCCATCTTGCCCTACATCACCCACCTGTCCAGAGGTGTGGGGTCCAACGGGGATTGTCTGCGGCCGGTGGTGTCCTGGAGAGACCAGGGCAGACGAGGGGACAGCCCAACCTGACATCTGGGGCAGCACCAAGTGCAAACAGCGCTGTCTCTGGGAGCTGCGGCCCTGCAGCTGTGAGTGGGGAAAGCCCAGCCCTGGCAGGACCTGCACCAACAGCTGCCCACTTATGGGGCCACAGGGAATGCAGCAGGGAGGGGCCAGAAGACACCCTGTGGGCTCTCCTGACATGTCACAGGCCGTGGAGCAGTGCTGGGAATGTCCCTGTAGCCACTCCCAAGCTGAGGTCGGTATGTGTGATGGGTGTGGCTTGATTGAATATTCATTAGCTCATTACCTTCACAGAGTGAGTTCACAGAAGGGAAAGGAGACCCACAGCAGAACGAAAAATGCAGGAGTTTAAAATTGCAAGCAAATTGCCTACTTGGACAGACACCCTGAAGCCTGGGGAAGCCAGCTGATCACAGTGGTGATATTTAAGTGGAAATCGAGGTCCAAGGTTAGGTATCATCCAGTTCAGACAGATGAGGATAAATGTAGCTTTTGGAGATAGCCAGGTGATGGTGGAGTCAAGTACTCAGCCTTCCCTACACCTCATGGCGGGAGGGCTTTGTCCATGCTATGGAACAAAAACACAAACATCTTAAAAGCCAGCAAACCTGTTTAAAGAGCCAGTCTGGCATCTTTGCCAGACTGTGTAAGCTGGTGAGGTGCTTCATCGCAGGTCACTGAATACTTAAGCCACTTTGGAGGTGTATTTACCAATGAGTAAAGCCACAAATCCTACAGAGTGCAGGATTTCATGTTCACACAGCTGAGCACGTGCTTCCGTGCCTTGTTGAGCAAAATACTCAGAAGCTGGAAGTGATGGTGCATCTCTGATGCTGCAGGCACCACCAGGTCCTCCATTTATGTTGAATAATCTAACTTTAAACTGTGGCAAACCCACTACTTGTATTACACCTGTGAGTCCTCCTATTTCCATCAAATTATTCAGCTGTGACAACAACTCCAAAGGATATCTAGAGTTTGCCAGACTGAATGTTCGTCTATGAAATATACATGTCTACAAGGAAAGCACTAGGATAAGTACAGAGGAATCTGTGTGGAAGATTTATTCAAGGAGGCAAGGGGTTTATGTCGCTCAAGGAAGCTTTCCTGTTTGAGAAAGAGGCATCTTTCCAAGGAATACTCTTACATGTTTTCTCCTCCTGCATTCAGAAGGGCTGACTCTGGTACAAGAGAAGAAAAGTTTGAAGCCCCAACCCCTGTATCAGGGACATGGGAGGGTGGGGTTGTGAGGAGTGGGCGGTGTGTGAGAAAATGATAAAAGCCCTGAGAAGAACAGGGGGCACGTCTTTCCCAGGTCCAGTGCTTGGTGTCGTCATGTTCTCGGCTTTGGGAAATACATTTTCTGAAGTCCTTCCACTGCCTGGTGTTTTGGGGTACCTGTAGGTAATCTTTCTTCAAAAGCACATTTGTGGGTTTTGTGGCCCAGGGCAGAGAAAATGAGCATCTGTTCCCAGGATTTTGAGTGATGGAACTCAGTGCTGTGCCCTGGGCACAACCAGGAGCCCCCCACCCTGGGGACACGGGGTGTGGCACTGACTCCACCTGAGGGCTCCTGAAGTGAAGCCTCAATGGGTACACAAGGTGTATGAAAATGCAAAGCAGAATCTGGTCTGATATGTAAACAGGGGATTTCCATTGGTTAAACTGCTTATTTTCTCATTGACTTTGGCAGGTCACACACACCTCTGAAGCAGAAATCAGAGCCACAAATCCTGTTGCCTTCTTCCCAAAGCCATGAGCTGCCACTACGTCCTGAGGCCCTGACAAAAGGGCTTTTTTCAGTAGTGTGCTTTGATCTTCCTGCATTCAGAGAAGATAATGTTTTACACTGAAAGGGTGGTCAAGCATTGGAACAGGCTGCCCAGGGAAGTGGTTGAATCACTGTCTCTGGAAGGGTTCAGAAGATACAAAGAGATGTGGCGCATAGAGACATGGTTTAGAGGTGGACCTGGCAATTAATGATTTTAGAGGGCATTTCAGAGTTGCTGGAGAGCAGCCAGGAAGAAAGGGACATGAGGATGTTCAGCCTGGAGAAGAGGAGGCTCAGGGGGGACCTTAGCACTCTCTAAAACTCCTTGACAGGAGGCTGTAGCCAGGGGGGGATCAGTCTCTTCTCCCAGGCAACCAGGGACAGAACGAGAGGGCACAGTCTCAAGCTGCACCAGGGGAAGTTCAGGCTGGATGTCAGGAAGAAAATTCTTCACAGAAGGAGTGATTTGCCATTGGAATGGGCTGCCCAGGGAGGTGGTGGAGTCACCATCTCTGGAAGTGTTTAAAAAGAGACTGGATGTGGCACTGAGTGCCATGGTTTAGTTGATGAGGTGGTGTTGGGTAATAAGTTTGACTCGATGATCTCAAAGGTCTTTTCCAACTGAGTTTATTCTGTTTTTCTATGATTCTGTGACGAGCAATGCCTTTAAAATATTCACTGTCAAACAAATATACCACTCCAAGCCAAAATAGCACTAAATCTACTCTGAATCCATAGTGTCACCGTTGAAATGCAATGATACATTTATCGCCCCCTTGTTTTTTATTTCTTCAGCCATATATCTTCTTTAGGGAACACCAAGTCACAGCTAGATTAGATTACAGCAAGGAAATAGGATTATTTTAAGTAGATAATATAAAGCATGCCTATGGAAACTCCATGCTAATTGCATTATATTTGGTACATTGTGAGAGAATTATCTGTAAGGTATTAGGGGGCGGAAACATGCAAAATGTTGTTTAAAATGTGAGCAGATTGTAACGATGAGTCAGTCATTGGTGGTAAAAAAATGAAAAGGCAGAAATTAAAAGGTAGAAGGCATTAGTGCTGATAATTTTGACTTTCATTTTGTCACCGTGATCTCAAGGCTGTGTTTGTGACGAGTAACTGCATGTCAGTGGCTTAAATCTCAGAATTATTGAATAGTTTGTGTTGGAAGGGACCTTAAAGCCAATATTATTACATCCCCCTGCCATGGGCAGGGTGACATTCCACTATCCCAGGTTGCTCCATCCAACCTGGCCTTGAAGTCTTCCAGGGATGGGGAAGCCACAGTTTCCCTGGGCAACCTGTGCCAGGGCCTCACCACCCTTACAGGGAGGAATTTATTCTCAATATCTAATCTAAATCTCTCTTATTTTTGTTTAAACCCATTCTCTTATGGGAAACTCCACCTGGAGGTGAAGCTCCTCTGGTCATGTTTGCCATCAGAGAACCCTTTCAAATACAGACACAGCTCTAAAGAGCACAGAGAGGAAGCACCAGCAAATGCCACTTATATTCACTGATTCTGTTCTCATGAAACATTAAGGTTTCCATCATAGTTTATGCAATCTGTACCAAATAACAATGACAAAATTTGTAATGATTTTTCTTCTCCTGCTGAAAACAGGCTGGGAATAACATAGATGGACACCAGCAGCATCATGGTGTGCATGGAGCTGGAGTCCAACCAAGTGTCATCAGTGGGATCAGATATAATTGATTTGACAGGCCTCTAATGAAACTAAATATGACAACAAACATTACTTTCTAATCTACTCAAGAATTTAGGAACTGAAAAATCTGATTAGACAATGGGTCCAGGGGTCACATTGTCCCCACAGCTCGCAGTTGCTGAAGATTCAGAAGAAAGTGGAAAAAAGTTACTGAGTCACCTGCAATTTACCTGAGAGAAGTGAGATTCTGGCTGGACCTGGCAGCCCACATCCCTCACCTGCTCAAGTCTCACCGTGTGACCCTGGACAACTGAATTCCATTTTCTCCTGAAGGTGGAAAGTAGCTGTTTCCTCCTTTAAAAAATTATGTTTGAACACAAACTCATATATAGGAGACTGCACATTATAGCGGGAGTGGTGGGGAAGGAAAGGTTGGTGTCCCCTGTCCTGATGTTCCCCTCCTAGGTTGAGTTTTACTCTGGCCCTGCTCAGCTTGGAGCCTGACCAAGCATCAGCATGATGCCAACATGAGCAATGTGAATGCCTTGACTAGTAAGTCTAACATGTCAATTCCTGTAATATTTTAGGAATAGGCAGCAAGTGGTGATGGTACTTGTGCAGCTATGAGGATCCAACACTGGGTTGACCCAACACTGAGAGATAAAAGTTAATTCTGCCCTGTGCTATTGGAGAGTTTCCACAATGAGATTTCTCATTATGCAGACATTAATTAAAGACTTGAGGGGAGCTTCCATTTCCTTTGGGATCAGAGGAAAATGCTGTTCCTGCAGTGTCTCCTGCCAGCACTCACACAGCCGTGGAACTGCTGCCGCACTCACTCGTACCCAACCACTGCTCCAGCCTCAAGTAAAGCTAAAACCCAGCCCTATCAACTTAAAAGCTATTCTGTTATTGTTAATGGGCTCCTGCTGATAATGCTTGGGACCATTTACTCTTAAAATGTCTTTGAGGGGATGATTTCTATTCCAATGTAGTTGAAGAGATTTTACGAAACACAGGGATTGACGGATGAGCAAAGAGCCTTCCCCGGCATCTGGAGACAATCATGCAAACCCCACAATAGTCTCTGTGCAGCACAACACTCTCCCAGTCTCATTCTTCTCTTTCATGATTTAAAAGCTCCAGAGACTTACAGTATTTGCAGGGCAAATGCAGTGTGGACAGGGCAATAGGAGATCCCTTCCCAAGGGCTCCAAGATCATGGTCTAGAAGTGATTTCTGCGGTAGGTGGAGAGCAATCAAGGTTTTCAAGTAGTTATTTTAATATAATACCATGTCAATGATGGCATAACAATCAGAAGGCAATAATTTCTACTAATTTGACATCTTTCTATCACCTCACTTAGAGCCAGGTGATTTTTTAAGGTGCGTTTATTCACTGTAAAACACAGATCAGGGGACTTATGCTGACGACTCTCATTTGAGAGAGTCCAGAAACTTTTGCATGCAGAAAGGCAGACAGGGAATTTTGTATTTTTAAAGGATTTCAAAACAGTCAACATTTTCATCAATAAAAACATATTATGCTATAGAAAAGTGATTGTTTAGTTTTCAAAAAGTCTGAAGAAAGAAATATGTATTAACTTTTTTCTTTAAGATTGTGGGAAGTCCATTGGGTCATTATCTTCTTTGTGCTTTGAAGTTTTGTGCTGCTCTGGGTTTATGCCACATAGATGCTTCCACTATCTCACTCCAGTTTTCAGCTCAGACACTGAGGCAGAGAAGCTGGACCACTGTGTGGCTCCCCAGCAGAGAGAAATCCATCAATTACATTAGATATTGGGATTAAATTCTTCCCTATGAAGGTGGGGAGGCTCTGGCACAGGGTGCCCAGAGAAGCTGTGGCTGCCCCACTCCTGGGAATATCCAAGGCCAGTCTGGAGCAGCCTGGGATGGTGGAAGGTGTCCCTGCCCATGCCCCTTCCAACCCAGATCATTCTGTGATTCTATGAAATGCTCTCCAGGGGAGCCTGAAAAAGCTCAGAACATCAAAGCAGTTCAGCAAATGGTCCCTTTTTTCCCTCCAAAGTGCTTGGTGTGGCAGCGATTTTGTGGAAGAAAGCTGGCAGGCACAATTAAATCTGGCTTTCAATGAAATTTTTGCAGTTGCTACCCAGGCTGCTCTCAGGCCTCATGTATTAATTATTCCTCTTTCCAGACTGTTCAGAGGGCCTGTTACAGAGAGAAAAAAGGCAAATTAAAAGAACATTGCCCTGATTAAATCCCTGCTCTGTTCCTTCTGGCTGCAATCACCTCTGTGTGGATGAAAATCCTCATTTTACTTAATTTTGCTGCTGAGCATTCCTCCCTCAGTAGGGAGGGTAAAGATGGGCTGTTGGGATTTGGTCTTGCATGAGTCTTGTGAAAAAGATGCTCAAGGAGCATCTCCAGCACCCAGCAAGCTTCGATGGTCCAGCAAGAGAAAATTTGAAAGAGAAGCATTTTAACAGAACAGTATTGACTGGTGCATTTTAGCCTTGAAATGTATTTTAAGCAAAAAAAAAATTCCCCGTTTCACTCACATGGCAGTTCACCCATCTCTGAATAACTGAATGGAACACACACTATTGTGGTTTGATTTAGAGCTTTTATGGATTTTTTCTTGCATTCCCAGGGACATTTCTCCAGGGTGCAGAAGCCAACCAGGATGTGCAGGAGTCGTGTGTAAGGTGCTGCAGGGACTGCACCAATAAAATGTTCACAGCACATGAGGCACTTGTAGAGAGGATATGGGAAACCTGCTGTGGAGAAGTGATCTGAGAAAGGTTTGTGCCAGTTTGCAAACTCTTTTGGCAAGCAAGGGGTTTGGATTCTGCTACCTTGGAAAGAGGTGTCTCGGGGAATGATGAATTGGCAGTGACAGGCTCTGTGAGAGATATATGTTAATCACAATTAATCTGGTTTTATTCTCAGATCCCATAATGTTATTTTTGTAGTCAGTTATAGAGCCATGTGCTCAATTCTATACCTCATGCACGTAGCTCACTAGTCCAGCACTCCCAGCTTCCTCATCTCTGATGATTTGCAAAAACACTTTTCACAGAAATGTGCCTGTCTTCCCACATAAAAATAATATTTTCTACCAAAATTCCATGTTTTTGAAATCCAGCTTGGGCCATGTTCTGCTCAGAGCCACCTTCGGGTTTCTGGTTTTTTAGCTCATTAGACCTGGGAGTAGGAACCTCCCATTTGGTACAGAAATGTTGTCATATAAGGGCATAAAGATTTCATTTAGTTTTGGATGATAATGAAAAATGAGATTAGATAATAAGGACATGCCGTGATAGTTGCTTGGATTATAATGTCAATCTGCATCTCTTGTCAATGCTTTATTCAACAGAATTTGCTGCAATGGCCTTGCCTCCTAGAAGAAATCATGAAGGAAATAGCCACTAGCTCAGCAAAACCTTTCTGAGACACCGGTTTTTGATAGGCAGTTGGACTAGATGATTGACTGCAAATTATCCAGTTTTTTCCTTGTATGGAACACTTGTTGTTTTGAAGATAAAGTTTCAAATAAAGTTTTCTGTTAAAATCCTCCATGAAAGACTGCTTCCATTTTCCTTGTCATTATTAATAGCACTGCTCTATGGACAGTGGAACTAAGATAATAATCAAACCCCTTAATATCTATATATCAAATATCCAGATTCGTATCTGATGTGGAGATTAATTTTTTAAAACTTTGATTTCCAATACAAAGATATCATTCTTGGTAAATGAGGACGAAGTCCATTAATTTACATGTGACATAAAGCATTAAAGCATTTTCAAAATGTTACTGATTTTCCCATAAACCCGCAATTACAACAAATGATACTTTCAGGATATACGATGTACCATGGCAGCCATTCTGGGTAGTGACCCTATTAACATATCTGTGGCCAACGTGCATAGAAGGCATTATGAAGCCCATAATCGCCTCAAATGTTTCATGGGTCAGTGATATGCATCCACTGAGCCAGAAAGCCTCTGGCCTTCTTCCATGGAATTCAGTAGAGTTGGCTGATGAAGATTTTGCCTTGCTAAACCACAGAATCAGCCACCTTTTAAGCCTGGATGTTTGCAAGCAAGCAAACATCCAGCAAGCAGCCCCCTGAACTATGGCCACAGCTCCAGCCCCACCAGAATATCCACCCCTTCACCTTGCCACGCTTTCCCTGTACCTCCTGCACCTCCCAAATAATTTCTCTATTTCAAGTTCCCTGACCTGGCTGTTGGATCGTGCTCATGTCCCTGGTTGCTCCACATGCAGGTGACTTCTACCTCTGAGCTTATCAATGGGGCCTGTGAGGGCTCACAGGGTGTCTGCAAACTTCTGAAAATATCAGAGGCAAGTTTGACTATTGTGAGGGAGAGAAAGAATTTCTGTATTTATCACGATCTCTCCTTTTTTAGAGACAAGGAGAGCATCTCCTGCTCCAAAAATGGACTCTGAATACAAAGTTGGGGGTGATGTGGCTGTACTAGATGAAGGGAGGGGGACAGGGATGGGGGAGGTATCCCATGGGGAGGTCACTTCCTGTCACTGCTGCTTCACTCACTTGCTCATGACACCCACAAGCAACTGGGCAGGGATGAACAAACTGACAGAGAAAATTTCCAGAGCATCATCTGCTTTTGATACAGATACCCTCAAACTCAATCCTTCTCATGAGGCCACGGACAGTGTTTAGATGTGACCATGCCTCTGACACATGATCCAAATGCAAAGTTACAGGAATGCCCAAGGTATCATCTGCTGCTTCAAATGATGGTCTGAAGCACTGAGAACTACAGAATATGCTGAACTGGAAGAGACCCACAAGGAACATGGAGTCCAACCCTCAGCCCTACACAGGACCACGTGTTCAAGGCCAGGATGAATGAGGCCTGGAGCAACCAAGAGGAGGTGAACCTTGGAAATTCAAAGATCACTCGATTTGTAGATAAGAGACAATACTTCTTTGCAGGGAGTATCCAAGTTACAGGTGTCTTTTTTCTCTCCTTCCCCCCCACTGAACCTCCTGAGTGGCGCAGAAACCTTCAGACTAGTCTGAGAGACACACTGTGCTGAGTAAAAGAGCTGAGAATCTGGCAGCACACACCTCAGAAACACTTCCAAAATGAAGAGTAGGCAGGAATATTCACAGGTTATTCTGAGTTGGAAGGGACCCTCAGGATCATGTAGTCCAATTGAGGAATAATATTGATCCATGCCTTCTGGGACTATTCTTATTTTCACATCAGATTTTACAGAGCACTCCCCAGCACACCCGAGGACAAGGCACACTGCAGTCTCTCTCCAGGATGAGGGACACTGAAGGCTCACCACTCACCAGAGACATTTCCACTGGTTTCATGGCCACAGACCAGGTCCAGAGAATAATGCGTGAAGCCAAATGGTCCTCCAAGAGGAGAAGCAGCCTGCCACAGCTTCCCAGGGCATCAGCTCCACACACACATCTAGAAACATGAGTAATTTTCCCAGGTGTTAGCAAGTTAGGAAGGCTGATATTTAGTGAGAGATGAGGGCTGTCACAGCACTATTTGCATCTTAAATTACAGCCACCAACATTCCCTGCCATGGCTTGCTGGGATGGGAGTAGGTCACCAGAGAGCAGGTTGACCAGGTCACGGCTGGCAGCCTTGGTTAACCTGCCACAGTGACCTGCAGTCTTTAAAGGTACTCTGAGAGCTGAAGCATGAATGAACACTGATGTAACAAACATGAAAAACTAGATTTTATGTGGCACTTCTTCACCAGTGCCTTCCTGGCTAAATTTGAAGTGGTTCTACAGCAGAGAAAGCAAATGCTCCTGACAAAACTCAACAACACCTTGCATTTCGCCTAGGCTCATCCCAAGACCTGGATGACTTTGGCATCAGCAAATGTTTCACACATTCATCAAGATGCTGGAGACTAAAATAAGCATTAAAATAATTCCATTCACTTCTTCCCTGGCTGCAGGGAGCAGAACCTCACCATGCCAGAGCAGCAGCTGCTCTTCCCACTGCTCTGAAGGACCAGGTAACGTGAGCATTACAATTAGTCAACACAATTAGTTCATTCTTTTAATCCAGTCTTTAATTCTGATGTTCCCCAAGGGGAATCTCAGACTTTAGACTTGAATGCACAAGGCAAGCAAATGAGAACATGTTCAGTATAACTAACAATGCAGATGTCTTCCTCCTACAGAAATCATATTATATATGGGAACTTATTCCATCTTTTGCTCTAGGGGAACATATTATACATTCTGTTTACTAGAGCAGCCTGAGACAAAACGCTTGTGTTTCCTAACATGGAGGAGCCTGGCAGATTCCCTCACACTGCTCACAGCTCCTGGCTGTACCAGCTCACTTTCCTGCTCTCCTGTGTCCTTCAAGTATTACCACAGTGAGAGTAAGAAGAGTAAGAAGTGCTAGCCTCTAAGAAGTCCCTATCTGAACATGCCTCAGTGGGAGGCATTTTATTTCATATACAGAACTAAATGAATCATACAATAGAAATCACAGGATGAAGGAGGCAGTGATTTGCAAAAAGATTTGTTTCCACTGCTTTTGAGCAGCATGAAAAAAAATGATCTGATCAAAGACATGAGTCTAGAAAGGACATTTGACTATTTAGGATTAATTTTCTTTTAAGCTGCCTATTGTAAGAAATCTGGTTGTGTAAAGGATGACATAGTTACAGATGAAGAACAACAGGCTAAGGAAAAAGCAGATAGAAGAAAAAAGAATAAAAGAAAAAGCTGAAATGGATCAATTAATTATCTTTAAAACCTATATTTTTCGAGGAAATCATGTCTTTCTGAAATGATGCTGACCTTTGGTCACAAATCCCTGGTTGTACTGGAAGTATCATCCAATGCCTGCTAAGAAAATTAGGAGTGGAAGTATGTCTGTGTCTCTTACTTGTATCCCCAAATTCAGCTCCCATCAGCGCACTGACCCAGCTGCTTTCATGTAGAGAAGATGAGTGAGGAAAATTGTCCCTTTAAGTTCATTTTAACTTGAGCTAGGGGAAGTCTTGAAAAGATAGAAGACTTTGGCTTTCACTTGCTGCTCAGGGATGGATGATCGATTTACAGCAGTGGGTCAACTTTTGTGTTCAAAGGCTGAGCTAAAGCTGGGTGTTGCTCTCAGATTAAGGCAAAAGCACCTTCCCTGATGCTCTCTCCTACGGATTCCACCACTAGTGGAAATGCTGCCCAGACAGCAGGTATTATCCTAGTTCATTGCAGGAGGTCTAGAGTCAGATTTGGTATTCTAGGACAGAGAACGTTTGATCTGCCTGAAATACAGATGGTTAAAAACTATCTTTTCCCTCTCTTCTCCTTTATCATGAATAATTGTCTCTAGAAAACAATAAAGAGTGCAAAATCCTCCCAGTCAGAGCACTTACTTTGTTTGCTATGAGGAAACTGGCTCAAGCTGAAGGTGTCTGGGATGTGGTGGGAACCATGAGCATGATCCCCATCTCAGGCAGAAATAAGTACCCAAAATTTCCTTAAGGGAAATTTCCTTATAGAGACCATCTACTTGGATGCCATGTTGAGCTTCTCCCTGGCTACAGAGGTATCTGGAAGGTATTTAAAACACTAGCATTACACACTTACTGCATCTAATCGTATTTTTAACTTAAATTAGTTTTATACCACAAGAGGCATGAGAGTCTGTGCTGGCAGGGAGAGTTTGTGCTGCTTGGCAGGAAGAGTCTCATCTCCAGGTATTCCTCATGCTCATCTTTCAGACAAGTGACAATGGAGCAAGACCCCACAGAGAATACATTGACAGAGAAAATGGTTACAAGTAGAGTCTTTCCGAAAGCTCTCTGCATGGATTAAGGCAAATGGAGGGAAATGTCACAGGGAGAAGGGGGATGGGGAGGGACACTCTGTCTTGGACTCAAGCAGCAGAATTTCAATTTGTTTTTAGAACATTATTTTCCCTTGAGTTGACAGAACTGGCTGTGCTGCACACATGAGATGTTTAGCTGTGGCAAGTCTCACTGCTGGATCCTACACAAGAATGTGTTTTGTGCCTATGAATACATGGGACACTCTCCATCCTACACTCAGGACTACACCCTGCTCAGGGATACAGAAAACATATCTTAGCAGCTCTATGAACAAAATGTGGTTACCAAACACACCAATGGAGACTCACATCTGATCCATTAGAAAGACTGGGTCAGGCAAAATGTGGTGTCTTTACATGGTTTGCTCAGATCTCACCCTTTCTGTGCACTCCCAAAGTCCTTTAAATATGGGAAGGCACTGTGAAAATACGAAAAAATTGATAACGTCAGTTAGGCCAAATATATCTATACATATATAGTAATCCCTCAAATTTCATGGGGGTCTTGGACTGGAAGAGTCCTGCAATAGCTGAAATCCATTAAGAAGTGGTTCAAACATACGCAAATGAGCCATGCTCATCACCCCCGCCCCCTCAGACCTGGAACACCAGGGGCAGCTCCCAGCACCTCCCTGTGCCATGTGATGGGACAGGGGAAGCAAAGGGGGTTTTCTCTGCCCCTCCTCGGCACAGCGGGCAGGGATGGGGGAGTGAAGGGAAGTGCTGCTGCTGTTGAGGGAGGACCCCATCCGCCTGTGCCCTCCCCTGGCAAGGCGGGCAGTGACAGGGAAGTAGAGGGAAGTGTTGCTAATCTCCTGTCCTGCAGGGCAAGCCAATACTGCCGCCCGACACAGCAGAGACACTCACATGGAAAAACCCCGCAAAGAATTGAGTGAAGTCTATGATGACTTTGCAGGAAAAAAAATCATAAAGAATTGAAGCCACGAAATTTGAGCCATGAAGAGCTGAGGGATCACTGTATTAGAAGATTTAAGCATCTGTGCTTCTCAGCAGCTCTCCTGCAGACACCAAGGGTGCCCCCATCCCCTGGGTTATCAGAGCAGCTCCGTCAATACTGGCTGAACTAGGCTAAACTGTCTCCTTGTTTCCATAGTGACATTTCTGCCTGTTTGAGTGATTTGGGGCTCTTCCTTGTAACACTCAAAAACATGAAACAAAGGAAGTATAACAGGCAATATAACTATTGTGCATCAAGTGAATGTCACAGCTGGGACCGATGGAGCTGTATCTATAGGGACAGAATGATACAAACATGCCTTCCTGAGGCAGGGCAACCGCACAGAATTCTGTCCCCAATTTTCTGAGGAAGCAAACTGTCTCCAGCTTTGTTTCCCAGCTTGCTAATGGTATCTGCCCAAAGGACACACAGTGCCCTATTTTGAGAGCACCACATAATCAAAATACAGTCATACCTCTGTAGCTGTGGGGTACAGGCCTCCCTGGGGCCCCACAAATATTCTAGTCCATGAGCAGTCATAGGTCATTAATATGCACACAGACCATGCCCATCACTCCACCCCCAGCCAATCAGGAGCATGGGGGAGCCTTTTCCTCTCCTTCCCACGAGTTCTCCCTGCACAGGGGAGCAAAGGGAAGCGTTTCTGAGCCCTCCCTGCCTGGGGAGACCCCCAGAGAATCCCTGGGCTTCTCTTTGGCCATGCTGCCGCTTCCGCTGCTGCTGGTCCTGAGTGCAGGAGCGGCAGCACTGGCTTTATGGACCCAGCAGATCTCCAGCTCCACCTGCCACGGCGTGGGGAGGGCTTGGCCGAAAGGAAGTCTCCTGGTGCAGTGGTGGCAGCATGGACACATCCTGCCACTGCCCCATCCAGGCACACAGCACTTGGCAATTGGCTTCTGGTGCAGTTTAGCACACCTGTTGGCATCACCTTCCCTGCCTGTAGCCATGGAAACAGTAACACACAGACACACGCATGCACAGACACACGCACACAGGCAGTCCCTGAAAGGTGCTGGCAGGGACAAATGCTTGAGAACACACACAGGTGGGGCAGAGGGAGAAGTGGATGGTAGCTTCAGCCACCGTCCCTGTGGTGGACAGTAGGTACAGAGCTGCAGCAGCGCTTTCCCTGGGTCTACATCTACGTGTCACCAGGTGTGCCGGACTGGTACGACATACTACGTACATCAGCCTTTCTGGCCACGGAGATGCACAGGAGAGGGGCAGGGACTGCAGCAGGGGATCACAGGACTATAAACCCCATATAACCTTCACAACATTCATAAGGCAGTGATCTGGTGCTACAGGACTATAAACCCCATATAACCTTCACAACATTCATAAGGCAGTGATCTGCGGCTGTCTCCAGCGAGGGAGAGGCACCACCCATCCACCCCGCAGGGCTGTGCCAGTCCCGTTCTGTGGGCAGCACCAGTGCCACCCCTGGGCAAAGCAGAGGCACAGTGCATGCGTCGACCGGGAAGCACTGCAAGGCAGGTTCACTGAGGCAGGTTCACGGGAAAAACATTCCATGAGTTGATGAGGACACAAATATGACAGCGCAATGTACCGTGGCACGACTATAATCTGAGTATGGTGACTATTAGCTTGGACGTGGAGCAGCATGAAAGCATAGGTGATTTTCTGGTGTCCACCCAGATATGGCTCAGAACTTCAGTGATTCCCACTCCTTCAGAAGGGAAAAATCTACTTTTAAGAGAAAACCACTGTAATTTCTGACCTCTCTAGTCTTGCTACTAAACCCAATTTTGAGTTTACCCGTAGCAGTGGTTCAGTCTTCAGCACTGGTCTTCATGGTGTCCTGTATCACCACTGTGGTCACTGCTGTTCTTCAATGCTTTTCCCAGTTCAGTGAGAGCTGTAGCTATGTCATGGCTTTAACCTTGTGCAGCTTAGTGAAAAAACAACAACTTGTTGTTTTACCAAATTCACATTCTGTAATTGTAAAAGAGATGCCATAGTTGAAGAACAAATTGCCAGGGTCTGGTGATCAACATGATGAATTTGGCCATGTGTACTGTGTTTGTTCAATGGAGTACAGTTGTCAAATAATGTGCTTCAGGCCTGTGAAGCAAATTAATTTTGTATCCTTTAATCAAAAAACTCTTATGTTTTTCAAAACAATACCCACTTTTTCTCCCCTGAGGACCCTGCAAGCATAAAGCAATGCACAGAAAGGAGAGAAATAGATGGAGAAAATAAATGTAATGACAACATGACAAATCTTTATAGTCTGGGAGAAATTTCTGTCATTTTTTATTGCTGCATGAATCTGAGCCTGGAGTTTTGCTATCTCCTACAGTAAATAAGGATGAATTAATGCAAAAAATAAAGGGTACTTGTAGTGTCAATATACAGTAATACCTCACTGCATTGTGACCCCTCCATTGCAAATTTTCCTCACAAATTTACCTCAGTGATTCATGAAGCTTCCCGGCCGATGCATGTGCAGTGCCGCTGCTTCGCTCCCCGTTTGGTCCAAAAATGTAGAAAATGTAGAAAAAGGAAGTAACAATAATTTACAAATACATATATACACGCACACACACACACACACACACACACACACACACACAC
>WEKX01015846.1:0-16605 GCA_013390025.1 Pitta sordida | reverse complement strand
ATTCTGTGATTCTGTGATCAGCAGTGACCAGTCGAATTCTACAACTGAATTTTTCCCTTTACTGAAAATATAAGTTTCCACTATGGATATACTGTGCTATCTGCTGATGAAATGAAGTATAAAACTGATTTAACATTATGGAAATGTTAACATTACCGTAGTGCTTGTCATCCATAACATTACATGATTTTCTCCCACACCCCAACAGAGGCAAGGATCACGCTGCTGTAGACGCTCTGTAAATGCTATAAGCATGTACTGTCTTCTAAATAAAGAAAAATAATTTATATATAAATGTTAATAATTCCTAACAATGCAAGACACATCATTTTAGAGTTCATTTGTGGTTTTAGCATATTTTAGAATTTCTTGAACAACAACATCAGTTGTCCTTGTCTTTCACACTCAGGATTTTGGTGAACTTCCTACTCCATAGTACTAGATGATGCATGTGAAACTGCAGATATAAAACCATAGAATCATTTAGGTTGGAAAGCACGTTTATGATCATTGAGTTTAACTGTATTTATGTAGCTATGTTATATTTAACTTCATTGTAGTGCAATGTAGTTAAAATGAACTTATAGGGAAAGCACCCTAAAATTTTCTAGATCCAGTGTAGATGTGGATCTGCCATACTTGAAAGAGGCCAGCTGGATACGCTACTTTGTCTGTCTTGTGTTTTGAGAAACACAATATATGTTGGGCAGGATGGAAACTCAACTGCAAACTGGACTGTGCACAGGGTGGTGTCCTGCACAATGACACACAAGATGGGCTTGACTGTAATCCAAAGCATCTGAAAGACAACAGGAAAACTTAGATTAGGCCCAGTAACAAGGACAGCAAAGGAGGGATTTTGTTTATAATGTCCACAGAGACTGTTATTGGGAGCAACAGGAAAGAAGGAAGAAAGGATGTGAAATATCCCTTCTAAGTTGGAAAACACTGCTCAACATCTTGTCCTCTTTTTCTTTATTCTGTTTGTCGTGGTTTGACCCTGGCGGGATGCCAGAGATTCACCCACAACCTCTTTAACTTCTCCCTTGCACATCCAGTACCACAGAAGCCATACAGCAAGGGGTTTTGGCAGACCAGTGTTCAAGGCCTGGCAGCTGATGGTCTCATCTGCAACAACCCAGAATGGCGTAACCATGTGGTTTCAAAGCCCTATAAGCTTAATCTGGATTATTACTTTTATTTTAGGCTTTAAAAGATTTTAAAGCTTTTGATTCATTATTATGTAAAAATTTGGGTCCAGAGAAAATGGTACTATACTTTCTCTAAGAGAATTTATTTTAATTTAATGAGAAATTTAATGTAATGAGAAAAATAGGCAAAAGTGTTTACAGGAACAACTTACAACCAAGGAAAATCATTACCCTAAAGTATTAGCTGACACAAACCCCATATGATTTAGTGAAATACTATTCATTGGTTTCAAGTTACCCACAAGAGAAATAAAAGAGTAGAGGAAGAAAAGAGATTAAAAGAGTGAAGAATAAAAAAGATCTAAAGAATGAAGAAACAAGAAACCAGAGAAAGTGAGAAAAAGATTTATAGTCATGCCTCCGGATTCACGGGTTTGGGGTCTTGTGGTGGTCCTGCGGAACATTAAATCCATGATGGCCGGACATTAATATGGAAAATTATTGCCAGAAATGTGGCAATTTGGAACACTGTGGCATCCCCTGCTCCTTCCAGGCAGCCAGCAGCATGGTAGTTTAAGGGTTTTTTCCCTTGAACTCCAGCAGGTAGCACTGGAANTTTAAGGGCTTTTTCCCTTGAACTCCAGCAGGTAGCACTGGAAGGAGTGCTCTGCCTGAGGCTATTCATGTGCACATGTGCAGGTATGCAGCTTGGCTTGGCCTCCTGCTGCTATCAGTATTGCCTCCCCTGCCTGTAGCCATGGAAACAGTAACACAGACACACACAGTCACGTGCATACAGACACACAGACACGCTGTCTCACAGTGCCAAGGGACTATAAATGCCATATAACCTCCCACTCATAAGGGAGCCATCTCTGCCTGTCTGCAGTGAGCGAGAGGTGCCGCCCGCCCACCCCATGGGGAACGGTGGCACTGCCCCCCTGTGAAGCTGAACAGCCGCACATGAGTCGACCGGAAATATTTATGAATAACTGATTAATTAATTTTTCACAAATAGTTGAGACAATGAATAATTATGCGTGGATAGTCGAGGTAAGACTATACCTCCAAGAGCCACATGTTGTTAGATCTCCAGACAGGAAGTTGAACACCCGTCATCTTGAGACATAAGGTTGAACTCCAAAATGGAGGCCCTGTGCAGCTGATTAAATATGATTTGGCTACTGCAGCCACTCACCCCAGGTGAGACATCTGGTTCTCTGACCACACAATGCCCTGCAAGTCAGTGATGTGTGCCACAGCCTGTCAGTTGCTCTAGGAGGTGTGGTGTGGGCAGGCTGCCAGGCAGGGATGAGCCTTCCTTGATTGACAGGCCAACACATGGTCCTTGGCCACGTGCTCGTTCATGGACTTGGACATCTTGGACCATATGTTCTGTGGGCAGGCCTGGCAGCAGCAGGAGGCCTAACCATGTGGTTTCAGGCCTAGCCCTTCTTCCACAAATACACATGTTTACACCAGCTGGTTTGTTCTGACCAAAATGATAAATGAAATGAGATTCAAATCCAGAATCTCACAAACAGCAGAGCAAAAGGATAAGGCAACCTTTCCCCCAGGCTGGAGACTCTGCTTTCAGCATTCAAATGATTTTGTGGGTCCAGATACTGATAAAAATGCAAAGTAGACATTTCCTTTGCACTATAAAAAGCGCTAATACAGTCAGCCCCCACTTAGTCACGGTTTACATTGCTGAGGTTTCAATAATTCGCTATTCATTTTTTAGTGAAAATTAAGGGTGTGCGCATGCACAGAAAACCCCATGAACTCAGACAGCTCATGAATATGTAAATTACCTCATGAGTATGTAAAGAAGCCCCGCATGCTGCCCCCACTCCCTACACTCCCCAAGCCCCATCCATTTGCACCATTTAAGGGGAAGGGGGACCGCTGTCGTCACCCTGGAGCCAGGACCACTCCAGGATGCGTGGCACACAAGGCGGTGAATGAAGAGCAGTTATGGGTGGGCACTGTGGAGGCAGCAGTGACCCCCCAGGTGTTTGTGTGGCTGGCATTGTTCTCCACTGGGCTGCAGGAGGGGGCCAGCATTGTCTGTGTCTAGAGAGCAGGAGAAAGAGGCACCTTCCCCCCACCCTTGTTGTCCCTGTAGATGCCTCCACAGCACCCTTTGTTGCTGGGGTGGTGAAGTGAATGGTGGCCATCACTGCTGTTTTGTTACTGGCAGAGTTGTTTTATTGGGGGCGGGGAGTGTTTATGGGAATGCAACAGAACTGGCTTACCCTGCTCCCCTCCTCTGAGTAGGGGGGCTCCACTGTTAACCCCTGTGACCGCAGCACTTTCCATACACAGGATCACACGCATATGCTGCTTTCTGAAAAAGCTGACACAGCACTATCCTGTAAGCTTTGCCCAGTGGAAGAGGGGCTGGGTCCAGCACCGGTGCTATCAGCAACACAGTGCTGCCTGGCTATCATTGCCCTGGTAACAGGATCAGGCTGTAGCCAGTACCGGCGCATGGAGTGTTCCCCGGATGCTGGCATGAGCCCAAGCATTGAGTACAGCCTTTGAAACTCAAATTTAAACATGTGGGCTGCTTTCCAGGGTCCCAGCAGAGCTGAGCAAGGCTCCTGCCCTGCTCCTCCCTGCCTGCCCCTCAGCAGCTCCTTTCTCCCCTTCACTCTCCTCCCATCTCTGCGGACCTCCTCCCCTCACCCACCCCCCACATACCAGAGGAGAGACTCCCTATCCTGTCCAGCCAGCCACCCTTGCAGGACAAGGTGGTCTTACAGACCCTCCCCTGGATCAATTGTTTTAAGTGTTTCTGACACAGCCACAAACATCTCCTGTATTAAAAACTAAGTATGTAGTGCTGCCTTGAGGGAGTTTTAATTTGAGTGCTCGTACCCCTGCTGCTTCCTCCTGCCCACACGTCAGTGCTCCCGGCTCCAGGGTGATGGCGGAAGCCCCCCTTCCCCTTAAACAGTGCAAATGGATGGCGCTTGGGAAGTGTGGAGGGGGGAGGGCATGGATTGGCAAGGGTCATTTACATATTCATGAGCTCGTTGCATATTCATGAGGTGTCTTTCTTTGTTGCCTTATCTGTGCATGCATGGACCCCGCTTTTTTGCTGAAAAATGAATTGAAGAATTGAAACTGCAAAGATGCAAATCACAAATAACCGGGGGTTTACTGTAGGTACTGGCTCTCACAGGAAGAAACACAATAACAATGATAGATAAGTAATGTGTTATTTCAGAGACTGAAGGATTATGTTTTTCTGCTTCTACGTAATTGTTTCTACCTGGACAGATTTCCAGCTGTGTCATCTACATTAAGAGGAGCATTACTAGCTGAATTACTATAGTCTAAAATGTACTCAGTGACACTGCTACCTAGACATATCAGTATGGAATATGACGTTTAAACCAGGAAGGAAAGAACATGTAAAGTTTGGAGGGCTGCAAATCTCTTCTGCTATTTTCGAAGTACTAGTTTTCCTCATATATCATACCATCACATTCCTTCTAATAGACAGTCCTTTTAATATGCACACCTTTGTAACAGGGGTAAGAGAGGACTAACTCCTTGCTACTGCTTTTATTTAATAATGAAATGTTCCAAAAATACATTAGCAGGATTTCTGAAATCTGTAGTATCAAGGCACCGTTTTACCCCCTCCATCGCGAGGAGAGGGACAGGCCAAAGCCGTCGCGAAACACTAAACTCGCAAAGTGCACGTCGTTAATATGCATGCAGGCCACGCCCATTGCTCCACCCCCCGGAACTCCAAAGCACTACGGACAATTCTTTGCTCCTTCCCATAGTCTGTCTTGGCACAGGCGAGCAAAGGGAACCGTTTCTGTGCGGCTGCTGAGACCATGTGTTCTTGCAGCCCAAACCCTGTGCCGCTTCCCCCCAGCCCCCCGGTCCGGCCCAGCCCCGGTGCTTGCGCCGACCCCAAGGGACCTGCGCCAGCCCCCGCGTGCTCGCCCCGCCTCCATGGCGGGGAAGGGGTGTCCCTGAGCTCTGGTCGGCATTCTTGGAGCCAGGAAAAACCTTAACTTTGCAACACTGCAACACCCTGTGCACTTATGGCTGGGGGGAGGTGTTGGTATGGGAGTTTCTTTCCCTTTAACATCCACCCGTCCCCGCCTCACCGCTCCAGCCCCCGCCACTCCGCTTCAGCCCCCGCTGCGCCGCTCCGCTCCAACACCCACCACACTGCTCCAGCCCCAACCCCCACCACACCGCTCCAGCCCCCACCGCGGGGCTACCGGCTCAGGCACAATCACCGGGGTCGGGGGGAGAAGCAGCACGGGATTTAGGCTGTTGGAGCGACCACAGCAGCCTGGAGAAGCCCACAGGGTGGCAGGGTTGGGGAGGTCAGATTTCTTTCCCTTTAACATCCACCGGTCCCGTGAGACAGGGGTTGCGCTGCCCGTACGGTCCCAGACAGAACCCTCCTCCTGGCACAGAGACAGCTGCGCCCTCCCAGCATACAGCTTGCCTCACTTTTGTGAGGCAGTTTCCCATTTCAGGGACCAGGGGCACGGTGCCACCATTGCGAGCCCCCTCCCCACAGGGTGGGGTGAGTCCCGCCCCACAGGCACCGTGGCACCGCCCCTCGGCAGAGCAGAGTCAACAGCGCATGCGTCAGGCAGCTGAGCTCGCGGACCGCTGAATCATAATTGCGAAAAAATTGCTTTGCAAATGGGCAGGGTCATAAATGAGAAGCCGCGATACAGAGGGGATTCACTGTATTTCAGAATGAAGAGGCTTCTGTTGAATTTTAAAAATTCAGTCTACAATATCTAATAGTTCTTCTGCTTTCCTAAATTGACTTAAATACTATTTGTATTTTTATAATATTAAAAAAGTGCTCTCAGTAAAACAATAGTTTGCAAAATCAAGGCAACTTTATAGCAGCAAGTTTGACTTTCCTTATTTCTCTGTCTTGCTTTTAGAGCTCAGAAAACTCCAGCCAATCCATATTTTTATTCCAGTCAAAAAGCAACTGCTTATAAAATGGCATTTTCAATGAAGAGGCTTCTGTCACCCTTTACACTGATATGAGATCATACAGCTTTGCACCTTAAATTTTCAACTCATAAAAAATTGCAATGCTGACAGCAGAGGTGAAATCCACTGATGAAGGGAGCAATTTGTTTAACAGTAACAGGACATGGGACTAGCAAAGTGCCTTTTGGTTTTTGAGAGTGACAGTATCTTTTTTAGTAGATATTAATCCAATCTTTGCAGGTAAAACAGAATATATTGACGAAGTTATAATTCTGTTAGCATAAAGTACCATCAACTACCACCCATATAGCTACGTATGCCATATCATCCTTTGACATGCCTACTTACGGTGGCTACACCTCTTCTAATAAAAATAACTGACACTGACAAAATAATTAACATTCACTGACATTATCACCCAACCTTCTGTGCCAAGAGATAACTAACGAGAGACAGCAGCATTTGGAAAGAACATACAATGAGGATTAGGCATTACCCATCCGTCTGCATTTAGCCTTCCCTGAAATAGGGGAGTATGCAAACAAATACTTCAAAGTTACCTTCCTGTGGAGAGGACAGTGATGTGACCAATTCAAGCTGCTACACATTTTTGAAGAGAAAAGAAGGTGTGGTCCCAAATAAGACCATTTGGTAGCAGAAGTAATCTAGGTATAAACATCACACACTTGTTTATTCCCTTGATCCCTTTGGACAAAAACTGCAAATCAGGCTGCAGCCTGAGCTCAGTGTCCTTGCTAGCTAAGCCCCACATATAAACCTGGGTGGAACATCAGGGGTCCAGGAAGTCCTTCAATCCAAAATGATCAATTTAAGTCTTATCACAGTCATGAGTTAGAAACATCATTTGATTTGCTTAAGATAATTTTCAGAGTACTAGTGGTCAGCCAGGGTAAAGTAATTCTAGAGTGAAACGTGCTGTGTAGGAGAAAGAGAATCCCCCCAAACAGTTTACTAACACTAAGCAATGCCTCAGGTGCTGGATTTTAGTTTTTCTAAGAATTTTTCTTCCTAGTCTTTGCAACAGTATTTTTATGGTTTTCCAAGAAAGAAGACGGCCAAAGTCCATGCTTTGAACCATGAAGCCTGGTTTCAGGACTTGTATAAATGGAGAGCAGTGATATTAACAGAGTTACATCTGTTTTTCCCAGTTATGAATCTGACAAGTAATCTCAGGTTCAAAAACCATTTCCTCATTCTTCTTACAGTCATAAAGAAATTTATATTCTGGAGTCATTTCCCTCTCCTTTTTACACAGCCATCAATACATTTTTTTCTTTTTTGTTTGTTTGTTTCATAGCTGTCAAGTCTTGCACAGCTCCACATGTGAATTTATGCAAATTTCAGAATGCACTAATTCACGTACTTGCAAATTGACAAGTGATTGGCAAAGATGTAAATCAGCACATTTTGTAATTTTCTTCCTACTTAAACTTCAGTTTGGGATCAGTAGACCCTTCCCCAAGTTATGGTTCTGAGGGGACTGTAATGCAACCTGGCAGGTCTCGTAGTGTTTTAGCTTAGGGTAATCATGTGCCCTGAGTATGGGAAGAAAGAAAAAAGGGCATAGCATGGGCTGATAATGCACTAAGAAGATCTCCAGATATGGTAGGAAGGCATCGGGGAAGTACTCAAAACAGCTACAGATGTATTAACAGCAAATGGATGTGGATGTGGATCTGTTTAACATGGTAATCAGCTGAGATGTCTGATGGTACAAGGCAATGCTGGCTGTGAGGGGAGCTAAAGAGCTGTTTCCATTGCAGGGTACAGGAGTTTGGAACATAGTTGATGACCTTGGGTGAGGGAAAGATGGTGTGACAGGAGAAAGCTGTGGATCAGGAGGTATGGTGAAAAAAGTTACCTCTTGATTCTTCTGGTAGAGTCCAGGATTTTTTTGTAAAATGGGCAAGCAGGACATGGAGCAGGAATAGATTTGTCTAAACACCTAAGTTCCCCCTGGCTGGTGTCACTATCCCACTCCAACCTGTGTAGCTCATTTGGCACCCATCTTGCAGGAGCTGCTCGAGGATATGACATAACTGCTGCGTGGGGGCAAGCCAAGCCAGATGTATGGAGGTAGGCAACCCTCGTATTTTCCCCTCTTACCAAGAGCAATTTACTGCTTTTGCATGAAGGGTAATGGCTCATGGAAAAAATGCAGCTTTCCAGTTTTTCCACTGGTTACAGCACAGCAAAGCTGGGTGCAGTGTGTGCTGCTGGGCTATGTTATACAGACACTTCCAAGGTTTAGTGAAACCTCCAATCTTCTCTCTTTATTTACCTGAGCCAGAACAGATTTGAAGCAGTTTAACATTATCTGCTAAATCATACTTTGTGAGCTAAGAAGTTCACAGTGATTGCTTATTCTAGCCAGAACAAGTTGTGTTGCTTTTCCTCAGTAGCAACATTTGTCGCAAGCGATATCACCTCTAAAAGTGGAGATGCCTCGTAATTTTGGTTGACAAAATTAGCAAAGGGCAGATTCAAAAGGTTAAACAAACCAGGATTGAAGTTCCAAATAGAGAAAAAAAAAAAAAAAAAGACCAGAGAAAATAGACCATTTTTACATTTATACAAGTTATCTAGAGCAGCTTACCCTCGAATGAGTTTAATTAGCTTCATTTTCTTGTTTCATATGGAAATATTGTACGTACAATATTCTTTCTGTGACACTCAGGTAGTTAAATCCACACAATTTCCTTTTTGAAGCTTGGATTCTACTGACTTTATTTCAAGAAATCAAAAGTATCTAATTTGCATTCGCATTCACATTAGTGGTCCATATGTTAGCCCTGTTTAAAAGCTATATGCTGCATTCATTATGAAATACTTGGCTTCTTAGCTTTATCCTTTTACTTTGAAATTATTATGATACTATTGTAACTCTTCTATTTAAGCTACTCTCAAATACAAGGGGGTTGTGTGATTTGATTATTTTTCGAAGTCTTCCAAGGAAAAGGCTTTCAAATTTTTGTTTACAGTGTTATGGAAACTTGCAAATTGGAAAAATAACTCTCTACCTTCATTTAATATGACAGTGTATTATTCCTCATACCTAAGGCTTCATTAAATACCAGGATTTCAATCTGTCTCTGCATAAGATTTCAGACCACACACAGCATCATGAATGCCCTTCAGAGTTCATTGTGCTAATCACTGAACTGAGTCAGCCTCTCACAATAACAAAATTTAGCTGCATCACATTATTGTTCTTTTCTTTTTCATTGTAGAGCGCAGAGTAAGGCTTCTTAATCCAGGTGAAACAGAAGTAAATTCACGGAATAAAAAAAACCTCAAATCAATGTCAGACAAAATATCCTGTCTGTGGTCACATGAAGACTGTGACAGACACAATAATTAAATCAAGGTCTTTCATGACGTCCTACTCTGCTTGGGATAGAAGACTAACTGCCATGCTTACTTTATCTCGTACTTTGCCAGTACTTGCTCTCATGCATCCATTAAAGTCATCATTGAAGTATTACTTCCAGAATAATGCATATCACAGGGGTATTTTTATTCATTGGCTTACA
Source organism: Pitta sordida (assembly GCA_013390025.1). NCBI lineage: Eukaryota > Metazoa > Chordata > Aves > Passeriformes > Pittidae > Pitta > Pitta sordida. The sequence continues at coordinate 6,902 of WEKX01015846.1, read as the reverse complement.
CATTGAACATCTAGTGTTCGTAGTTTGAGGAACAAATCCTATTTCTTCCCATAGAAAACAGTGATGGGTGATTTCCCCTTGTAGACTGATCCTCATACCCCTGAAATCTTGAAAGATAAACTTCTTTCTCACCTGCTTGTTCACTGTGGCTTCTGACATTTGGAAAATACTTTCCCACTTCCCTCAGAGAGCCTTTGGAAGCTCTTTGGGCATCTTAGAAGTTGAAGGATAGTGAGGATTTTGCTATAAAAGGAGAGTCACAAAAGAGTGTCATACGATGTGCATGAGACAAATAACCAGAGGCAAACATCTCAAAAGGAAAAGAAACCAAAATAACATCAAAACCACAGCCAACAACAACCAAAAAACCCCAACAAAACAAACCCAACCAACCAAACCTCAAAACAAAACCAAACAAAAATTTAATTGAAAGTCTAGAGATCACCAAAAAATTATATCCTTCTTTGATCTTAATTTTTTATATGAAATCCATTTAAGCAATAGTTTATTGGATAGGTGAAAGAGAAGCTTTATGGAGTTTTAAATTATTAGGTTTCCTGTTGGAAACTTGACTGCATTAACAAATTGAGTTTTTTACTTCCGGTTTAGAAGAAATGGAAAAGAATAGGTCACTTGTTAAAATAGTGTCAGAACAAAACTAAGGTGAATGCTCGAAGTTTGGACAAAGAAATTCCTGCCTGGATATTCAAATTTTTCTTGCCACTAAATTGCAATCATAGTCATGCTGGGACTGTATGTTAAGAAGTGCTTCAAATAGTACAGAGTTTTTTGTGGTCAATTGAGTATCCTCTTGACCTCAAAAATTTCTATACCACATATGCTATCCTCTGCTGCCTTGAGATACATTTCATCAAAACAATACAAATATCAACATCTGCCTTCGCAATAATGTAAAGAGTACACATAAAGTGGAACCTTCTCCATTCACAGCCAATAAACTAGGATTTTGCTACTTTCTCCCAAATCTCCCTCAATAAATTTCAGAAGATAACATCATCAGCACCTATGTCATTAGGTTCCCCTATCTTATGAATTAGACTACACGATTTTCTACTGCTCAGTGAACACACCAGATTAATCACTTCATTGCCAGGCAATAAATATACAGTTCAGGAGTGTTAATGATCTAAAAGGTCTAGTCTTGCTCCTGTTGCTAGCAACATCTTCCCAAAGAAACAGAGTTAAAACTGACTGTGAAAAGCTAAATATGTGGCAGACCCTGCATTTTCTACTAGTAATTTCCTATTGTTTCATAGAGCAAGGAGGTCACAAATGTTCTCCTTCCCATTACTTTCCTGCTCAGAGTGGGGACGGTGCAACATGCTGTGCATCATTGAAAAGTAGGTAGCTGTCTTGGTTTTATGACAACTGTACTACAGTTATCCCTCGAATATCATGGGAGGTCGGTTTCAGAAAGATGCCGCAATAAGTGAAATCCACAAAATGGCGATAAGTACGGTAAAGCTGTGTCTTGGGTTAGATCTAATTTTTCGTTAACCGTTATCAAACTCTGAGGAAGGGAGAAATTAATCCAACTAAACAAAAGGTAGAAATCCTCAACAAGGGTGAGGGTGGAGGATACCTTTTTTCTTTTGGCTGGAGAGCTAATGGTTCTTAATGGGCCATTCGGACCCTGATGGCTTTGCAGGGGCAAGGTGAAGTATATTTTGCTTTTTTTTGTTTTTTTTTTCTCATTGTTACCATTGTGTTACTGTTTGTTCTTTTTTTCCTTTATAAATACATATATATATGTAAGTAAATACTTGCTCCTTCCTATTTCTACGTTTTTTGGCCAAAAGCCCCTTTGATTTGAAAGGTATAGTAAAGTAGATAAGGAGGGTTTTTTCCCTTTCTACTCAAGGAATTAGATCCATCTTCCCTGGAATGTATTGTTGTAACCTAGGATAAACCAGCAAAGCTGGGGGCATAAAAACAAGATGTACTGAAGCCGCAAATGGTGAACTGCAAAGTAGTGAGGGATTACTGTATTTAAATTTGAAATCAAGAGATTCTCCACAAAAATATATAAAAAGCAACAGCTCTTTTATTATTATACAGTCGACCCTTGAATACCATGGTACCGCAGATCTTGTCCCCGTCTCGCACAGCCCTCTATCAGCACGAAGTGGCAGCTCATTAATATGCAAATTTGGCCCCAGTTGCTCTGCTCCTCAGCTCCAGAGTGGCTGCGGGGCATTCCTGGAAGTTCCTCGCATGCTCTGGGGAGGGAAGGGGGTCTCCTCTGCCGTATCCCCACCTGAGGAGTCCCTGGGAATCATGACAAAAGGGGTCCCTGAGCCCACGCCATCTCCCAGGCAAGTCCTGTGCTTTGGCTGCCGCCACTGTGGGAGCTGCAGCAGGCAAACGAAGCACCTTGGGGCTCTAGGTACTTCATGCATGGCCAGCTTGTCGGAGCTGGCAAAGCTTCCATTCCCATCCCACTGGCTACACAACAGCCTGGCCCTGTTAGCAATGCAACCATTGCGAGGCAGCACCTCCCCAGTCCCTGTCCTGCTCCCGCTGGAGTAGTGGAGTCCCAGTGTTCTCTTGGCGNCAGGAACCTGGGAATTTGTTTTTATACAGGAGATGTGTGTGTAAATATCTCCTCTGGGACATGGCCGTGGGAGAGGGGAGGGGAGGGAAGGGGAGAAAGGAGCTCCAAACAGGGTAGGCAGGGGCAGCAGTCAGAGCCAGAGAAGAGTCAGAGAAGGAGACTGCTTCCTCCCTCCTGCAGGCAGCCCGACGCTGTCATGGGACCATGAGGGATCGTGCCATGCCATGCAGAACTGCTGAAACCAAGCGCTGATCCTGGAGGTGCGGGGAGGGTGGCAGCACTGCGATTCATCCCCTTGGAGCTGCCACCTCACTTTTACGTGCGCTGCTGTAGCACACACGTTTAAAGTGGAGTTTCAAAGCCTGTACTCCACACTGGGACTCGCACCAGTGTCCTGAGGCTGGCTACACAGCAGCCTGGCCCTGTTAGCAATGCAACCATTGCGAGGCAGCACCTCCCCAGTCCCTGTCCTGCTCCCGCTGGAGTAGTGGAGTCCCAGTGTTCTCTTGGCGCTATGGGGATGCAACGAAGCAGCCAGCACAGCTTGTAGATTCAAATGTTAATCAGGGTACTTGTCTTAGTTACATATACATACAGTTTGTATACTGTAATGTTTTAACTTTTTAACTGCACCGGTGGAGAAATGGAGCAGAGCGAGAACTTAAGAGGAAAAAAAAATTAAAAGCAGCGGTGCTGTTGTCCCTCTGGGGACTGGCCAGGTGGGACGGGGCTATCTCTGCTGCATTCCCTGCTGCAGCTCTGCAGAACCCCCGCCATGCTCCGGCGCTCTTTCAGCTACCTCGCTCAGACTGAAGCGCACTAGGGGGGCATGACATGGCTGCATTGCTTGGAGCGAAGTGGGGTAGATCGGGAACAGCTGGCAAAACTGCTGCAGCCGCCTCATGCAGAACACAGTGAGGCAGATGCTGCACGGACAGAGCACTGTGCCCATGGTCTGTGCGGCACAGCATAGGGGGTGATTTGAATATTCATGACTGTCTAATTTGAATATTCATGACTTTCAGTTTGCGCAGGCGCAGTCCCGAAATGGGCCTCCTTAATCACGGAAAAAATCATGCTGCGTAGAGGTGAAGCCACTCCCTGGGAGGTGCAGAGTGGAGAGGGCTGACTGTATAATACGAATATACGACAATCCCTCAAATTTCACTGGGTTTAGGGTGTTATCAAGGCCCACGAAACCCATAATCGATAAGGATAGGTGGCTCATGAATGTGCAAGTAAGTCACGCCCATAGCCCTGCCCCCTCAGCCCTGGAGTGCTGGGGAGCATTTATGGCACTACCCCATGCCCTCTGAGGGCATAGGGGAGCGAAGGAAATCTCTTCTGACCCCTACTCACACAGAGAATCCATGGGCTACCCTGCGGCCATGTTGCTGCTTTTGCCACCACTACAGTGGTGCCACCGGTGGGGTGCCAAGACCCTCCACAGCTTGTGGGGAGCCAGGAGCTGCCAGGACCCACCAGGGCACTGTGTTTATTTCCCTGGAGTTCCCATTCCAGGGCTATCAGGGTCCCTTCACCCTGGGGTTCACCATGCCCACCGCCCATGTGTGCAGGGACTGAGGTGTCCCCCTGAGCCTTGGGAGCAGGCGGAGGTGCAGTGCCAAGATCCTCCAGAGCTCGCAGGGCTCCATCTGCCCTGGGGTTGACATATTTCATGTTAGATATCAGGCAGATTTGCAGATTCGAAGGAAGGTGCCCACCCCAAGAAGGAAGTTCATAGGGGAATTGGCAAAAAAGCAAACTGTGTTTAAACCTGGGGGTTGGGGGGCTCAGGGTACTTAGGCCTCGGGACTCAGGACACTCGTGGCTCAAGGCGCTTGGTGCTCAGGGTGCTTGGGGCCTGGGGCTCAGGGCTTGGGGCACAAGGCTGGGGGTGTTCGGGGCTTGGAGTGTGCAGTCGTTGGGACACCTGGGGCTTGGGGGGTAATCTGACCATCCATCCTTTCCCCTGCAAGTGGTGCTATCCCCAGCCCAAGCTGGTGCAGAGCAGAGCCAAGCTGAGTGGCGGCAACACTAGCCAAAGCCCGAGCCAAGCCTGAGCTGACCCAAGAGGCAGCGGTGTTAGCCCAAACCCAGGCCTGAGCCCAAGCTGACCCGAGTGGTGGCAGCACTTGTCCAAGCCTGAGCCTGAGCCAGGTCAAGTGGCGATTGCACTAGTCTGAGCCCAAGCCCAAGCTTGAGCCGACTCAAATGTTGGCAGTGCTAGCCTGAGCTTGAGCCCAAGCCAAGCCAAGAGGCAGCAGCGGTAGCCCGAACTGACCTGACTGGCAGCAGACAAGCCCAGGCCCAAGCCAAGCCTAGCCGAGTGGCAGCGGCACAAGGGCCCAGGCTCCTGTGGGTGGCCGTGGCAGCAGCACCACCTGCTAACAGGGTCCCAGCATGGCCCCAGGGTGAGCAGCCATTGACACTGTCTTATCTACCTTCCCCGGCATGTAACCTGTCCAACATTCACAAGGCAATGAATTATGGGTGGTCCACAAGTGACCAAAAGGCCCTGCCCCACCTCTTCATAGGGTGTGCTGCGACAATGGTAGGGGCATCCAGGGCCCCTCCACAGGCAGTACAGGGAAGACTCTCTCACCATTCCCTGAGGTGCAGGAAGAAGAAAAGAAACTCTTTTGTAGGCAGTATCTGCCTGAGTGTCTGAGGTAGTTTTTGCCAGTGCTTTCCACCCTCAGTGAAGTGATAACAGGCTCATTGTGCATCCTGGGTCAATTAAGATGAAGTATGAATTGAATTCAGAAATACTTGAATAATATATATATGGAGAGAAATAAGAACTTTATTGGGAGAAAGGAAAAAAATTAATATAACAAATATATATATATGTTTGAACAACAACAATAACAGTATTAAAAAAAATGGAACAATGACAACTGTAGACAAGTGGGAAATAAACAAGCACGAGAGGGGTGCCTAGTTCAGTGGAAACCAGGGCACCTCTGGGACTCCAGGGGCAGGGGAATAGGGTTCAGGGTAGGCAAACTAGTGGAGTAACAGCAAGTAATCCTTTCCTGAAATGTCCGAGTGGCTGCAGAGAGATCCAGCAGTTGGCAGGGGGGAAGGCTGTACTGAGATGAGGAGTCAAAGGTCCACGTGGTCCTGGGCAAAATGGCGGTGGCAGAGATCAGAGGCAAAAATGAGGCTTCCTCAGTCCAGNTCTTCCATTCTCTGTTGTCCGAGAGCCATAGCACAGGATGCAGTGTTTTAAGTGCTACTCTGCTGCTTCATATATGAACCCATCCCAAAGTACATAGTACAGATCCTACCACAATGCAATTCTGTCACAAAGCATCTGTCCAAAGGATCTCTGCCGAGCTCAGCTCCAGCTCCATGTTTCTGGGCTCCAAAAAACATCTGCAGCTTTTTGCAGCATGATTCTCTATCTTCAGTCGTGGCTTCAGTGGATACTGCATCACTGGTTTCTCTCTCTCTCTTCCATAGGTTTGCACCATGTTCCTTTCCACAGACAGCAGCGGGAGGCCTGAAATTCTTCCTACCCTTTCTCCAGTAGGCCTGGGGGCCCTTCACAGCTTTCAGCCTCTCCATACAGGCCCTGGTCTGGCACACTACATCTTGATACTAACTTTTTTTTCTTCTCTCCCAAATATGTTTATTCACAGAGGCATTCTTATCTCTGTAACCTTGAATCACTGGCAGTGACTGAGGCCCAGGAAAAAGCTGAGCTGTTAACCCCCTCGCTGCCAGAGGAGAAAAACCCCCCTCCATTGTTTGCCAGGTGAAAAGGAGAAAGCCCCTCCCCTGGCCACATTCCTTTCAGGGGAGGGAAGGGGAGATAAGAAGAAAAACTTATTGTCTGTTCCAGTAAAAAGGAGAAAAGTTTTACAATAGAACAAAAGGGCTCTCCCCATGGCACTGTGTGGCATAGGAGTGATGTTCTGATACCGGGTGGTGACACACAGAGGCCTGGATTTGGAAGCAAACTGAGACCTCCTAAGAGCCACAGGGAAGACTACACAAGATGGCAACTGGACAGCAGAGCCCAGCACAGGTCCACTTGGTAAAGAGAATGGGCTTGAGAGATGTGCAGTGGGGAAGCAGGATGTACTCAGCTTTACTGAGTTGGTCGCATGCCAGTAGCCCAGCTTCTCTAGCACACATGCTTTTCTGTATTTCCCATTTTCCTGCTGTGCCTTCCCTCCCCCTAAGGCTGAGATTGGCCTGGCTATGTGTGGTGGAGCAGTAATGTTGGTCCCTCACCTTCACATCCTGTACCCCCTACCTCACCCTGAGGGTGGCAGGCATGGGCACACGGAACCCCAGCCCTCTAGAGCTGGTCCCA
>WEKX01015844.1:0-16101 GCA_013390025.1 Pitta sordida | reverse complement strand
TCAAACTGAGACATTAGATTTTACCAGGAGGCAGCTTGAATGGATGCAACTCCCAAAATAGGAAAAAGAGTCTCAAGTGAAACCAACCTACTTAGTGCAAGGCTGCAGTTTAGAAAAATCAATTGGCTCCAGAAATTCACCTAGTCAGAAGAAACATTGACCTTGTTAGTAGAGCATGAAGATCAAACGCATCAAGTCATGTTATCTTTATATACTAGTGGAAAAGCTGTAGCCTCAGCTTCCATCTGTGAAGAGTGACAACCCTCTGTCCCAGTTTTTTAGATCTGAGTTGTGTGCTAGGACACCTCAGCAGATCATGGCATGATTAATGCTTAAAGGAACTCACCAAGCAAGTGTTATATGGCCAAAAAAAATCTACAAATAAGTGGAAGTACTCCTCATTGAAATTCGTATTTGGATAAATGGCTCTCTGGTTTTAAGTGAGGGGCATGAGTTCTTCTCCTGTTTTGGTACTATCCCAGCTGTGGCAGCCGGAGAGCTGTCAGAGGGAAGTAGCAATGGCCCTGCTTCCAGACATCTTCCACAAGTGGAGTCCACCTGTTTCCTACATGGGATGTGATTGGTAAACCTGGCACTGTGTTTGATAGCACCTGTAACCAGCATCACCTGTCCAGGTGTGAAGCTTCCCTGTCCCAGGTGCAGCTGTATATCTGGACCCCACCTGTTGCAATGAGGAAGTGAACTGAAACATGTCAAGTCACGTGCAGCAGCCTTTGCTTTTGTTGGTGTCCTATGATCTCATTGACTGTTGCAACCTTACCCAAGGCAAGATGGTCTGGGCAAGGTTTTTTTGAACAGTCCTTGGGAGAGTTCTGACTGTTTCCAATATTTCTCAGCTCTGCATGCTTGTGTGCAACTGAAGAAAAAATGGTGCCTCTACAAATTAAGCTTCTCTTATACCTATTCTTCTAGAATAACATATTTATGGTTACCTGAGCTGCTGCTGCCATTGCATGCTAGCATGAAGCCAATCACTCACTGCTACTTTTCATCATGCTGTTTTATCAGTGAATTGCTTCAGATGCACTTATATTGCAAATTGCACAGCAAGAATTCACTCTTCCTTAAGGGTCATTTTAAAAATAGTTTCCAAGAAGGCTTTTCTTGTCCAAATCACTTCTATTCTTTTTCAAATAAAGGAATATTGCTATAGTGGATGAGCATGCAAGAAAATCCTGAATTTAGACATGCTTGTATTTCAGGCTGCTTCAAGTTTGGATCCAAACGAGCTGGCTAGGTCTTCTTTTCTACTTTCCTTCACTCCCTTTAAGATTCATGTATTTTCCTGAACTTATTTATTGGCAGTGAGCAGAATAAAAATGTACTCCCATGCAAGGGAGGGAACGTTTCAGTGAGTCATTCATACTGAAAATAATCAAATTACAAGAATTCTTGGAAAAAATGAATTTTTGCACACCCAGTGAATAACTTTGAAGAAATAGAGAAATTTGTGTAAATCATAAATCTGTTGCATTCTGTGACTGATGCGGAATGGCAGATGTCATTTATTTACGCATAAATCAGGTTAGTCCTCTTCTTATCGTACGCTTGCCCTACCTATCTCAAAACCACCAGGTTTGGTGTTTCTGGCCAAAGTGGTTGACTTCCATTCATATACCCTCTGTTCCTGATATTTCTGTGGCACAGGGTTGGTAGGATGGGGGTTTTCTACCTACAGCAGCCACATGGTTTGCTGAAACAGTGTACTTCACAGTGAAACTGTTCTTCGGGTGCCTTTTAGGCCTGTGATATGAAATTCAGTGATTAAAAGAAATAAGGAGCTTCTGTATTTTGTCATTTGATCACAGCTATGCTTGCTTCCTGCCAGCTTGTCAAAGCTTAGTGACAGCAGAAGGATCCTGCCAGTCTTGCTGCCAGTTCCTCTAATAGCAGCTCTAGATAAATCCTTCTGTATGTTTTCTCCCAAATGGACCTGAAGCAGAATCCTGGATTTGGACATCTCCAAAGGCAATAAGGCCGGAGTCTTTGTGCAAATCAGAATTGAGTTCTGCTTGATCTTGGGTTAGAACTAGTGTCAAAATGTAGAGTGAGCCATCAGAGGTCTTTGGAATGTTCAAAACCCAGAGCCAGATCTGGATCTGCATAGTGCTCCTGGACTGTCGCAAGGCACTGGGAGACTGACTTGCCAAGATTTTGCTCATCTGATAAGCTGCAGAAGAGATGTATTCTTAGACCATTGTGAATATGAAATAAATTCCATTAGCACAAATCTGCTTTTATGTAAGAAAACAGTTTTAAAGAGATTGAAACCAGCACTTTTAACTTCATATTTTTTAAGGGACTGAGAGCCATCCATCAGCCTGTAGTTGATTCATGACCAGCAGTTCATTAGGCATCAGCCTTGATTGCTTTTGCTTTGATGAGTGTTGCTGCTTTGCACTTTGATATACCAATAGGCTGTGTTTGCAACGACAATTGCTTTTAGCTTCATTATTATTAATATTATTGCTACTGTTAATTGCAATTTGGTGGCTCTCTGAAGAGGCCCCATCCAGAGAATTAGAAAAGCATTACCTGGGAGGTGAAACATAAGGAATGGTACTGCCCATCCACCATGTCATGGAAGTACAATGTCACAGGTCACAGCTCAGAAGCACAGCCTTGACAAGGCTGATGAAGGTTGTTCTGTACATAGGGTGTCCATAGGGTGGACAGTGTTGCCACTACTTGGGAAGCAACTGTGATTTGCAGGGGCAGAGGTTCAAGGTCTTTAGTCCTGGTGTCCTGGTGTTGGAGGAATGGCAGATTTACTCTTGTTGAGCTTCCAGATAGCAGAACAGAGCTGTGCAACAGTTGTTTTCATCACATCTCATCACAACTGAGGAAATCACCTTGGATCAGAGGCTCTTTTCACTGCCTGTATGGGTATCATGCATACAGCTACTTTTGTATAGAAAGGGGTGGTACTCAGCAGCACAAAAAAAATGTCTACTGAAAGCCACATATCAAATGGCACCACAGCTGGCTACGCAGCATTGTCTTCTACAACCAAGCTCAATTTTGATAGTATTAGCCCTCCACGTTGTAATTACCTTTTTTCTGGAAGAAAAATTCTTAAGTTTACCACTGAACTCCATTATTAGAAAACATGAAAATACAGAGTGCCCTCGGAAGTCGCGGGGGGATGGCTCTGGGCAGGTTCCATGAGTAATGCAATCCATGAAGATACCGAACCCATGAATATCCCTCTCCCGTAGCCGTACACCCTCCAATAATTATGTCTGGAGGGCAGTCCTGGGAGCATGGCTCACACTGTAGCACCTCACTAAAGTAGAAGCAGTGCCTTTTGGTGCCTCCCGGCTGTGGAATCTGGGGTTCACGATGTTATGTGCACGCGTGCAGTTGCACAGCTCTGAAAATCCAACCGCAAGTAACTGAATACACAAATATGCGAACTGTGAATATGTGGGAGTTCTCTGTAGTTGTTCAAGACCCTGATTTCCACCTAATCTTTTCATCCTGAGAGACACTTGAACCTTAATTGGGTAAGATTTTTTTCTTCTATTGTTATTATTTATTTTAACTTTTAATTCCATTTAAATTATCTCTATTTTTATCTTCTCATTTATTTTTAGTTTTATAATTTAATATAAGTGTGAGTATTGTGGCTGATAGCATATGGAAGTCCTGATGAGCTGTTTCTCCTGGGATTTTTAGCTTTAACTAATTTTGCTCTGAGCCACTAGCAGCCCATTTCTCAGATGTGCTCCACAAATGTCATCAGACACTCCCTTGTTCCAGTTTATGACACTCTGGAGATAAATTTACCTGCTGAAGTCTGAGTCATCTTTTCAACTACATTGTGTTTTGTACACACTGTATTCTCCGTAACCTAACCATCCCAGTCTTCTAAGCTCCTTCTACATGCCATTAAATATTTTCATTGCTTGTTTCCAATTGCTCTACTTTCTGCTGCATTCTCTGCAATAGCAGTACTGGACAAGAACAGAGTGTGTCAGGTGAGGGTGTACATCAAGTTATATAATGGAACTTATATAGTTTTCTCTTTTTTTTTTCTTCAAATTTTTTCAATTTTTTTTTTTACTACCTCAAGTCGCTAGGCAAAGCCACTGCAGTAATGATGCATTTGTAAGTGAAACTGGAAACATGGTTAAGTAATAACTCAGCAGTATTCACTTTCTTGTGAAGCCCCCAGCCTCTTCTAGTGCTGCACTTTGCCTGTTTTTGCACTCCTGGTCTGTCCATTCAGCAGGATGTGAAAGATTTGGAGGTGTTGGTGGACAAGAAGCTCAACTTGACCCACCAATCTGTGTTGACAGCCAGAAAGCCCACCCCTTGCAATGGTAAATCCCAGAATACCCAGGCCACTGCTGCAGAGCCTTTGGGCTCGTTAACATGCTCTCCCACAGCTGCAGTATATAAAGCTTGAGAAGGACTCCAGCAGCAGCAGCAGTAGCAGCACAACAACAGTCTGGCTGGTGGATTGCAGTTACTCTTCCTGTGACTCTGAGGAACTGAATTTATCTCCCATGGATACATTCGAACTGAAACAATGAATCTCAACTATCTGCATCAGAAGGTTCCACGTCTAGCCAGGAAAAAGGTTTTTGGCCCTTCTCTTCCCTGCCCCAGGGGAGGAGAATACCAGACAGTGTTGGACTGGAAACAACAGGGGGGGGGGGTTTCTCCCTTGCTGTTTCTTAACTCCTTGGAGGAGAGTCCTTTTTTAGTTATAACTTTGTGTNATATAATGGAACTTATATAGTTTTCTCTTTTTTTTTTCTTCAAATTTTTTCAATTTTTTTTTTTACTACCTCAAGTCGCTAGGCAAAGCCACTGCAGTAATGATGCATTTGTAAGTGAAACTGGAAACATGGTTAAGTAATAACTCAGCAGTATTCACTTTCTTGTGAAGCCCCCAGCCTCTTCTAGTGCTGCACTTTGCCTGTTTTTGCACTCCTGGTCTGTCCATTCAGCAGGATGTGAAAGATTTGGAGGTGTTGGTGGACAAGAAGCTCAACTTGACCCACCAATCTGTGTTGACAGCCAGAAATCCCACCCCTTGCAATGGTAAATCCCAGAATACCCAGGCCACTGCTGCAGAGCCTTTGGGCTCGTTAACATGCTCTCCCACAGCTGCAGTATATAAAGCTTGAGAAGGACTCCAGCAGCAGCAGTAGCAGCACAACAACAGTCTGGCTGGTGGATTGCAGTTACTCTTCTTGTGACTCTGAGGAACGGAATTTATCTCCCATGAATACATTCGAACTGAAACAATGAATCTCAACTATCTGCATCAGAAGGTTCCACGTCTAGCCAGGAAAAAGGTTTTTGGCCCTTCTCTTCCCTGCCCCAGGGGAGGAGAATACCAGACAGTGTTGGACTGGAAACAACAGGGGGGGGGGGTTTCTCCCTTGCTGTTTCTTAACTCCTTGGAGGAGAGTCCTTTTTTAGTTATAACTTTGTGTACTTTAGTTAATAATTCTTTTTCCTTTCATTTTCTTCTTCACTTCCCTTTGAGGAGAGGAAGGTCTCACTCTAAACCACAACACTTCCCTACAGGTGGGGGAAGTGAAGTGGAGAAGAGAAAGGAAAAACCCTGTAAAAAACAGCTGAGAGGCCGGTATATGTATGCCCTGGGCCTTTGATATGTTTGACAAGGAGCCCAGCTTGGTGTGTGTTTCGGGGTCTCTGTAGTGTTTCCAAAATTAAGTTCCTTTAATGCTTGAAAGCTAAAGGCGTAGATCTCTGGTTACCCGTGTGCATACGGGAGCATACAATAAGAAAGATGTGGACCTGTTGGAATGAGTCCAGAGGAGGGCCATAATGATGATCAGAGAGCTGGAGCATCTCTACTACAAAGATGGCCTGAGAGACTTGAGGCTGTTTTGCTTGGAGAAGAGAAGGCTCCAGGGAGACCTCATAGCACCTAAATGGGTTACAGGAAGGCTGGAGAGGGACTTTTCACAAGTGCATGTAGTGATAGGACAAGGTGTAAGACTTAGAGAAAGAGTTTAAAGACGATAGATTAGATATTATGAAGAAATTCTTTACTGTGAAGGTGGTGAGCCAGTAGCACGGGTTGCTCAGAGAAGTTGTGGTTGCCCCATCTCTGGAAGTGTTCAAGGCCAGGTTGGATGGGGCCCTGAGCAACCTGTTTTAGTGAAAGGTGTTCCTGCCCATGACGGGAGCTGGAACTAGATGAACTTTTAGCTTCCTTCTAATCCCAACTGTTCTGTGATTATATGATTCTTTGTTTCCCATCCTGCCAGTTCCTGTCCCCAAGCCTGTCCCCCACATCTGGAGGAAGTTCTTGTGCTCTCCCCTTTCTGCTGTATGAGCAGTTTGCTGACAGCCATCACCCTTCACTGTGTGGAAGAACCTAATTTCATCCTGTCACAGTGTCACACCTACAAACCATATGGTCTTTTCTTAGAGAAGACTAAAGATGACCCATAAGCACCTGACACCGCGTCCCAGGTTCTCACCTCATGGCCATTGCCATGACATTCATCTCTAATTTCATGCAATTATTCAATTAGATCCTCCTTTTTTCTTGTAATGAGACTATAACATGTCACATTATCCTTTTGCACAGAAGAAGATTCAGACTGTTCCAAAACCAAACAATTTATAGCAGTGGGCAGGTGCTCACAGCATCTAATTTACAATTTGTTAACACCAGTAGCATTTTACCGGGAGGTTATTTCACCTTCCACAGCTACTGCTTCTCTGACAATAATTATTAAAAAAAAAAGCTTGGTTAGAACAGTGTAATTTCCTTGCCAGAACAGAGAGGCTTTATATTTGAGGTTAATAAAATGTAACATTTCATACTAGAGATCACAGCTTGTGTCTCATGCTGTAACACTCTTTGCTTAGAAACATTTTCCTCTGGGCTGGAAAATGCCTAGGTGAAAGCATTAATTCAGAAACACTATTTTGGAGCTGTCCATGTCTATATTTGCTTTCATGCAGAGCCAAAAGGAGGACTTAACAAGACTTATCAAGCTGTAAAGCTTGAAGAATTATAATTAGTTAATACAACTGGATGAAAAATGCCACAAAAATAGCTCTTTTTCAAAAAGTGGCAAAAAAAAAATGTTTTTTTTTACTTTTAAAAACTTGCTTCTAGTACAGAGAGATTCTAATTTCAGTACAGGGGAAGATGTTTTGTGGTATCTCCTCTCCTGTGAGTTTAAAACCATTAAGTGAAGAAGTCAGTTTGCTATCTGAGTCCTTACCCAAAAGACAAGATTGTCCTTGACTGCAGCTGATGAACATAGACAATACAGATCCACAAAGTTCTTCTGCCATATTTGGAAAGTGAGACTGATAGCAGTAAAATGACGCTTTTCTCACAGTTAAGGAGGAAAATAAGGGTGAATGTGGGCAATGGAGGCAAGGGCAAACAGGTAAGAGGTGAAGACTCGAGATGGATATGGAAGAGACAGCTACCTCTTTTTGAGATTATTTGCTGGTTTAAAAATGTGTAAGGCAGCTTCATTTAGAAAACAAAAATACAATGCAAGGAGTGGAGACTTAGGATGAAAATAAGAATTTTTGGCATGAAATGTCTAAAAGTGTAGCATTTGGTGAAGGCATCCATGAAACAGCAGCAGCCAAGAAGTCCACAGCAGCAACAGGAAATCCATTTTGAAGTGCTGAAATTCAGTACATTATAATTTCATAGTTTCATCAATTCACAGTTTAGCAGCTAATGTTCTCCCTGGTAACTACATACACAAACCATGTCATACTTTGAGGAAGAATAAAGAAATCTGAATGATTTCTTTGCTGTTCCAGTTTATGCGATGGATGACAACATTTCTCCTACACACATGGTAAATAGGACAGTTCTTCATGATCTTGCTTGACAAAGTCACCTCTTTGTGGTGAGACCCTGTTACCTGGCCAGAGGGCTTTCAAGAAGACCGAGGTACACAGTGGGACTCTGCTGTCATGCTCAGGTACAGGAAGAAAGTAGGGGACCCCAGAGAAGAAGTGAGACATCCCACAGTGATACTGGTTTTGTTTTAGTCTGATTGCATGTTTTTCATCTCATTCTCCAAGGTGCTCCATAGATAGGGTAATATCATCTCAATTGTATAGATGGGGAAACTGAGGCACTCAAAGAAGGTGGTAATCAGCTCTGATTCAGAGGCTTAAGCCCATCTGCCTACATGGAACCAGGGACGTAGCCACCTGTTATCAGTAATGTAGGTGTGGGATGTGGTTGATCTACCTCACAAGAGCACTCAGTACCATTAGAGTTGTTTGGAATCTGCTCTCTGGCCCTGCTCTGCCATTTCAGAAGAACATGTGTCTCTGGTCTTTTACCATTTATAGCAGTCCCATAAGGATGCTCCAGGTAATTCAGCACAAGTGAAAATGATAATCAGTTCTTATGTACTGGCAGCAGAATCAAGCCACGGTTTTCTGACTGTGATTTGCTTCTGCCCTGGAGGGGCTATAGACAGGACACAGGGCAGAACTGGATGGAAAAGGCAGGCTGCAGCCTACTGCCAAACTCATGTCAGGAAGGTGAAGGGTAGATGATGGTAAGAGGACTAGGAATGGCCTCCATGACAGATGAAGTAGGAGATTTCAGCTGGTGGACTTCTTAACAGCTGTTTGGGGATTTTTAATGGCCAGTGTGATGAATCTGCTTGGTTAATAAGCAGGGTCCAACATAGACTGATTCATGCTGTCCCAGATTTGCTCTCACAAGTCCTATCTTCCAGGACAAGTGGTGTTTTGTGACAAAAAAGGTTCTGCTTGGATTTGGAGGGTAAGAATAAATCCCACTTGTGGTCCCTCATGATCGTTTATGAATCCTGATGTTTACACTTCATATGGATTCAGATTAAATGTAGAAAAAAGTGTCTTTTTTCTGCTTTTACTGACTTCATTTCTGCAAATCTCAGCTTTGCAAACCTCACTTGTCCAGGCAGAGGGGTTTCTGTATGCCACTTGGAAGCCACGTAGCTCAGAGTGTCTCTCTTCCACAACATTGGTGTACTATCTAATGCAAGGTTCCTAATGTAGGGAAGGAAGGAAGAAGTAGCCGTGGACTCTGTGGAGTCACTGATAAAGAAGAGCTTTCCACTGCTGTCCTGCCCAACCCTCCAGCTTCTCTATCTGTCTTACCATGAAGTGTCATGTATGAATGAAGACACTTCAGCATTTCTCACCTGAACTGAAAAGTCTTTGAATCAGGCACTGTCTTTACACTTTGGATCATAATGTAACCTTGTACAATCATATCACAAGAAACCCAAGGTCAGATCTTGGCCAACTTCTTATTTGAAGGCAGCAATACTACTTTCTCTTCTCATAAAGCTGCGGAAGCTGGCTAAGGGCATCCACGCAGGTAATCCCCTTTGTCATGCCTGTTATTTCCAGGTACACTCAGAGGATTGGATTAATGCTGAATATATTGAAAATGCAATAAGACCTGCCAAATAAACCCAGCCACATCACTGTCACTCTGGGCACAAAAGCGTATGCCGATTGACAGGACAACCTTGTTTCTGCACAGGAGTTTTGGTCCTTGTGGAGTTTAGAGTGATGGAGGCCCTGTGGTACTCAGGTGTGATAATTCTTAGGTCAGTGTAGATCTCCATCAAACATGTGAGTGCCCTGGAAAGAACTGGCTGTGACATGAGATGTTGTGATCTTTCATGTCTCAGAGCAGTGGAAGGTCACAGATATGGTAATACAGAGGTCAGGACTCCAACGTTTTTTGACATACAGGCTGATGCTGTACTAAGACCCAAGGCAGGAACAATCTCTTATCTGTATTTGGCTTGTACCAGTCTCTGAGGGACTATCCTCCCATTTTATTTTGATAGTAGCTCATTTTACCGTGTCATGTTAAATATTTCCTAATCAGGCTGACCAGGTTTTCCTTTCTTCTGCTCTTGCATTTTGGCAATTACGTGAGGCTATTGTTTTTGCTTTGCCACTGTTCTGTGTGCCCACATTTTCACTGTCCTTAGTTGTGTCCTAGAACTGAGCCCTATAAGGGAATTTGGGATGATCTCCCTGAGTCAGTAAGTGAGAGCTCAGATTGTGGGATGGGTGATACAGGGAGCAGAAGCCACCTCAGAGTCATAGCTCAGGGAAGAAGGAAGACTGCTATTACAGGCAAGGCTAGATACCTTAGTTATGCATACTACAGATTGTCCCATGAGACAAGTCACCTTTGTTCCCTGCAGTTTGAAGCCGTGGGGATGATGGCACCTGTCCAGTCCCATGTAGGAATTGCTGTTTGAAAGATAGTTGCATTGATAGGCATCATTGCTGGAGCTTGTGGCCTGGCTAGGGTCTGCCTAGGGTCTGTGCAGCACATGCTGTGAAACCATCAGCTGTATGAAACTCTGTGCAAGACCAGCAACTCAAAGACAGACTCACTTGTCCTCCACTACTGTTTCTCAGCAGAATTTTGGGTTAGTTCCAAGAGAAGTGCCTAGCAAAGTCAGGTGTCCTCCTCCTCCACCTCTGTCCTGGAGTGGATGGGGTAATAGGGCCATATTCAAACTTGCAAGTTGGGTCAGGAGGAGCCTGGGTGCCAGGGAAGTGGCCTATGCCTGAACACGAGAGATGCAGATTAGCTAGTAATGCCACAAGGCCCTCCCTGATGGGGTCTCACAATCTGCCCTTGCAGAAAGGCTGCTCATTACAGGTATTCCTGACCAGGAGGACAGCACAGTGCTCCTTCTTCTTCATTTTCCTAGTAAGAGTTGACATTGTTTTCCATGAGGACAGAAATTAAGCTTTGCCAAGTAAAGCTGCATGGAGCCTTGACAAGGTTTGAGGCACATTTGGGGCTGAGCCAAAGAAAAAAGAAAATAAACCACCCCTCCCCCTCACCAGGTTCGGAAAAAACCCAAGGAAAGTGTGAAAAGTATAAACTATTTACTTTACTAAACAGACAAGATACAACAGTATTAAACAACAAAACCTGAGATATCCCACAAGTCCTGTGATGTAAAGAGTCCTGTATGTGAAGAGTCCTGTCGGTCTCGATGATATTCCACCAGACAGTCCCAGAAGAAACTCGAGTGCACAGAGAGCAGGTAGAGCTGAGAGTCCTGATGTAGGCACTCCAGGGGAAAGCAAGAGATGATGAGGAAGGACTCTTGGGGGCAGGGGAAGGGAATTGCAGGCCCTCTTCCCCTCTTCTAGTGGCTGGAGTGCAGCAAGAAATATGTCCAAGGAAAAAAAAGCAAAAAAAAAAAAAAAGCAAAAAAAGGAAAAAGAAAAAAAAAAGAAAACAAGAAAAAAAAAATGGGGCTCTCCCAAAAGCTGGAGAAAAACCCACCAGAGCAGCCCCTCTCCAGCCCCACACAACCACAGCTGCCAGAGAGCTCCAACCAGCTCCCTGCCTCTGCCGCCGCTGTGTGAGCTACCCCAAGAAATTTTTTTTCCTTCAACTGCCACTTCTCAGTTTTTGAATTTTTTTTCTCGTCTTCTGGACAGAGAGAGAAAATGACCTTGGTATTGCTAAGGACCAGTATCCACAAGCCAAAACACAAAGGTATGGAATATATACACACCACCCTAGGATAAGCCTCTTTTCCAAGGTCTCCTTGAAGCATCTTCTGCTCAAGGATGTGAGGCTTCTTCACTTTCCCACACCACTGCCCTTGAACCTTTGGGATTGCTCCTTCAGTTCTTGCCTATGTAATCTATTCAACCTGCAGTGGTCTTTCATACATAGCTGTTGCCAGAGGTCTGCCTGAACTGGATTCCGCACATCCTCTACTCAGTCTATACACAGAAGTTCACAAGTGCCCCAGAGATGACAAACCATGAGCCTGCAGTGGTGGTACCATTGACTTGAAGATTTAGAAATTAATAGATTTTAGTGAGGTAGATATAATTTGGAGACTTAGAAATTTAGAGATTTTAGTAAAAAGCTAGAAAGGTTAGAGTTAGAAGAATTAGTAGGTGTTAGAGGCATTTGCCAGGCCTGAAAAGTTAAGGTTGCATATTAGAGGCAAAAATTCTCGTTTCCCAGCACAGAATGGTAAACAGAACAGAACTTTAGTCAAAACATGGGCAAAGGAATGTGGCGCATCGGAGCTAGTTGGTCGAAGGCTTGAAGCAAAGTATAAATTCATGACTTAATGCTGAAGGGATACATCTTCATGAGATAATCTCCATATGTATTAGATAGTTGTGTAAAGAGAGGTGGCAAAATTGGAGTGGGACCTATTGGCACTCAGGAGGGCTAGGGTATGTTTTGCTGGATGAAGTGTTTTTTCCTGGTTCCTGAGGCAAAAAATAAACTTTTCTGTAGCTGGCAAGCAATCTTGGATCCTCAAACTGATTTCTTTAAATCACCACCCTCTCTGTCAGAGGGCTGAACATTGTGCAGCTCTGAGAAGATGCTATTTGGGGGCTGTGGCATGAGAATGTGGGCTACAGGCTGTGACCTGGCACTGTCCATCTGTGTTGAGGGTCTCAGTGGGGATTGGCCGTTGCTGATCTTTTCCTTGGTGGCCCAGCTGGAGCCCATGAAGGAAATGGTCACAGCTGGACTCAGCCAAGTGTTGAAAATGGCCAGGGAATTTGAGCTTGAAGTCATCGCTATTGGAGTGGCATCAGCACAACTTCAGATGCAGACTGCCTGCCTCTCCAGGTACTGAGTGTACCATGTGAGGCACTCCTGAGTGTTCGATTATAGAAATAATCTTTCTTCATGCTATTTTGGTTTTTGCTTTTTAGCTGTTCAGAAAAAAATGCCTGTTAGATTGCAGAAATGAGTGTGTGTGTGTATATGCAGAGGGATATGGTGCACTGTCAAAACTTAATCAGGAAGGACTGGTAACAGGAGAGCTTTGCTTTCTATTTTTGATGGACAGAGATGTTATGAGTTGTTGAATAGTTCCAGGGCTGTCAGCATTATGGTGGGACTACCAAGGAAAACATTGACTTAGCTGGGTGAGAATGTGGCTCAGAGTTGTAAGTCCTGCAGAGGCCCGGGATCAAATTAGACATTTTCTTTAAAATGTGGCTTAAAACTGTTGTCCCACCTGCCAGCAGTTATTGACCGATCTTTGGTCTTTTTTACAAAGTGATGGATGTTGGGAGCTCACTGCTGTGCCCATGTTCCTGTCAATGTCCTTGAATTTCCTCTTTCTGGTGGAAAAATTGCTCTCCTTTTCTGGATGACAAAGGAGGGGGTTGGCTTCACCACCCAAAACCCTACGCAAGCTCTGAGCTCCAGTAAAAGAGTGGGCAGTGGGGGCGGTAGAAGCAAAGGTTTATTTTTGTGGAGCAACAATCTAAGTGGTGTATTTCAGACAGATAAAATCTGTTGCTCTGCCAAATGCAAACTTAAATGCACAGCCCCCACCTCACAAAATGGTATTTGTACTTCTTTTCTTTAAAATTACCATAGTCTCCATCTGGTAGCATCCTGCAGGACTGAGCTGTATTTGTGAGGATATCGCGACCAGGACACAGAGTACAGCCTCTTCTTGCACCTTATGTTTGGGGTTTTGTTTTCTGTTTGTGAAGTAGAAATAAATTAATTCATGCCATCTGCCCCCACTTCCAAATGAAACACATCTGTGTTAGAAAACAACAGAGGAATGCACAAGGCTGATGAGGTTTCCAGCACAGACAGAGAAGTATCAGCATGCTGCATCTCTGCACATCCTGAGGAGAGCAGCCAGGGTGCTCTGCACTTCCAAAGATGTGCCAAATGATGAATGTGGGAGCCAGACTGCAGGCACAAAGCTTGGAAAAACCTTGCAGGAATTTTGGCACTCATCTCCTAGCCTTGCCTGGATATAAACAACATTTTTTTTCAGAAATCTGCCTACAGATTCCCCCTCTTCATTTTCTCTCCTGACTGCACCTCCAGATGAAAGCTTTGGTGCTTCACAGTATTACAGATTGGTTTTATGCTAGTAAGAGGTCTCTGTAACATACAGTGCATATATAAATAAAATATATAGGATTGGCAGATTATAAAATTCAGTGGGTCATACCTCCTTTCCTGTATAACACTTTTCTTCCTGAAAAATCAAGTGTGATTTCCTTTGAGAAGATCTCCAGGCTCCTGAGTGTCTGTACCACCAAGTCTCTTTTCAAGGTGTCCTGGTTTGGTTTTTTTTTCTCCTCTGGCAGCGAGAGGGTTAATAGCTCAGCTCTTGCCTAGGCTTCAGTCGCTGCCAGTAATTCAAGGTTGCAGAGATAGGANATGGGTCAAGGTCTCACTTGGGAAAGGGTCATGAAAGACTTTTCCTCTTGTGAGAGAGAGAGAGAGAGAGAGAGAGAACTTTATGGAAGGGCAGAGAGATAGTTCCTACCCTGGATGTGGTCAGAAATACCATCTTTCCTGGTTTACCCCTACTCTATGTTCCCCCTTTGTCTCCTGGTGAAAAAAGGGAATATTAGATCTGTTGTAAGAGAAGGAGGAATGGGGGGGAAAGGTTGCCTTTTAAATGATGCTTCCTTCGCAGTTCTGATCTTGTTAGTTAATAAATAAACCCTTTATATTCTTTACTTGTAGTTTACCTTGCTTTTTTGCCTGTGACCAGTTTTATTTTCCAGTTTTTCTCCTCCAGGAGAGGTTGTGGGTGCATCTCTGGCATCCAGCCAGGGTCAAACCACAACACAAGGCTTCCCAAAAGACCAGCACTAGAGTTGTTTTCTGAGTTGGGCATAAGAAAGAAGGAGAGCAAATACCACAGTGTACAGTTTAAAATATGGCACTGGAGCATTTCCTCTCGTCTTCAATTCCCTATCTGTCTTTCCAGCTCCCTGTGGTACTCAATGTGTTTCTTCTGCTGTGATGATTTTCACATGACCTCTTTGGCAGTCACAGGAGAAGTTCTCACAGCTCAGACTGTGTTGGTACTTAAGTCCCTTGAAACATCAATTAGGATGGATCTGACTTAATGAAGCTCATTGGACAGAATGGTGGGAAGAAGCTATTTGCCAAAAATAGGCTTGTGCAAGTTGTTCTAATTTATATTTAAGAAGTCAGTGCCCAAGACCACTTCCCTACTGCAAGGTCCTGGCGTGGTCTCCAGGCTGAATGTGAGACTAAGACCCGGGGATACCATATCTCTACTTTGGAAAAGCATCCCAATGGATGGAGAAAGCAAGAGATGATATGGTCCGTTCTCAGTCTGAGGGGGAGTGAGATATGTGGGTGTTGTGGCTCCATGGTTTTGTCAGAGACTGTGTGTGTTCTTTAGCGCTAAGCCAGGTGCATTATAGAAACAAGGAAAGACTTACAGGTTGAAAGGAGCAGAGCAGTTCAGAGGTTAGTGAGCTGAACGCAGAATTCAGCTCATGTATGGCCAGAGCTTAGGGCTGCTCTCCAGCTCACTTTCTGGTAGGAAAGTTGTGAAGAAAATTGCTCTCTGCTTCACAGGTGAATTGTGAGATGCCCAAAGAGTGAAGAAAAAGTGCTATGCAAGATAGATCAATGTGTTGTTGGGTAGCTTAATGCAGAATGAAATAAAGATAATACTTATCTTTACTTTGTGCATCTTAGAGTCCTTTAGAGGATATGAGGACTGATTTATACATGAAACATCCATAAACCTAATGAAGGCATATTTTTGATAGGAATGAACTTATTGAACAGAACACAATTATTTCAGTCATATCCTTACTGAGTCAAATTAAAAAGACATAACCCACTGCATAGCAAAAAAAAATAAGAACACTAAATTGTTTTAAAATGTTGTTAATGTAAACCATTGCACTTCTCATGAGGGAAATAAAGATAAGGTTTTTCAGAGAAGTAGATCTCTAAGGAAGCCATTTTTTGGGTGGTAGCAGTGTCTCTGAAAATCAGTTAATAATTGACCTCTTCTCACAGAAAAGTGCCTCTGGAAAAGATCTTTAGAGCTGCTCTGGTTCTATTACCAACAAATAAGTATGCATAGATGATGGCCAGAGAGATACACAGGCTTGCATCTTTAAATCACTGTTGTGTTTTGTGGCTTTGTGGACCATTTAACTCTAAAAAAACACTTCCTCAAAGAGGTAGATAATTCAACTGGATACACACTCAAGGGGAAATGTTTGCATTCAAGTCAAAGAGAGGTTCGGATTTTTAACCAG
>WEKX01015841.1:20543-52633 GCA_013390025.1 Pitta sordida | reverse complement strand
GTTAGATATGAACTGTTAGGAAAACTTCTGTTGATTTACTGCGGTTCATATCTTTTCCATAATTAAAGTTTAATTAAAACACGACCCTAATTAAAAGCATTGCTTCCATCAACAGAGAAATTGCAGCTTTACAGAAATATGAACAACAGTGCTCAGTGGCATCACTTCAAGTGCACATGTGCTGTATAAAAGCTCTTAATATTGCCTGAGAAGCAGCTGACCTAATCGCCTGTGTCAGGGCACCGTTTGCTAATGTCACCGAACACACAGCGACATGATACACGGAGTGGAGTGACACAATACCTCGTGTCAAACCACCAGATGTAGCACTTTGTGAATGTCAAGGTACATTGAGCTTTTGTGAATGTCAACATGCCTAGAAGCAATATTAGATCATCACAGTATGAGCTGAAAAGACTGGACTATAACAATCTGAAATAATTTTGTTTCATGTAATGTAAATAGCTATTGTTTACATTTACATGTCATAGTGATGCTTATTATAGACAATGAAGAAATTTTTGTTACAATATTTTCCTTTCTCATTTTGCTGCATTCCTGTGTACTACCATGGCCTGAAATATAGGTAGGTATTAAGCAGTATGTACAAATATTCAAGACAAAACTTTACAGATGAAGGGGGGAAAGGGATAGTTGAGGTAATAAATACACGTATCTACTGATACACTGAGGCATCATAAAAAAACATTTCGTTGGGAAAAAAAAGTCCACACCTCATCATTATGGAACAGGTGAAACATTTAAAATTACTTTTTTAAATAAAATACTGTCACTTTTTTTTTCCTTTTGGTGTTTACACGCATGAGCTGTAAACATCATCCTAATTAAGAGCATTCACTAGCAGAGGAAACAATATAATCCTTCCGTCCATTTTATTGCAAATTATAAATATATCTTGATTCAGAAAGCTAAACATTGTTCCATGGTATTCACTGGGATTAAATATGTTCATCTTTAAGCTAGCCTTCGTTCTAGAGAAATGGTTCCTGCCTCTCCCACTGTCTTTTAGAAAGTGAAACAACATACTTGATTTCTGAAACTTTAGCTGTGAGTGGGTATAAAGTTGCAAAAAGTTAAAGCTGGTGTACAGGGTGATATAAATATTACTGGGCGTCACTAGATGTCACTATTGCAAACGGGCTTGTGCTCCTGTTTATTCAAAAATACCATGACATATAGCTTGGGGAAATGCTTTTTCAGAAGAGCTTGCTGGCAAGTGCCTGCCTTCTTCTGCATTTGGAAAATGCAGTGCACATTTTGATGGTCAGGATATCAGTAAAGTGATAAACAATTCACCAAAAATTCAGTATTTAAATTAATTCTTTGCTTTTTACATATTGTGGGGGATACAGAATGTAAAGGTCAGACAACTTGAATGATAGCCATTTGTATGCTGGACTATGGTTAAGGGCTATTAAATTCTGCCGGATAACAGTGTGGTCAGAGAAAGAAAAAGAAAGGTGTATTTATGAGATGAAATATTTTGACAAGTTTTAAACAACATCGGACTGAACCTTTATGATTTCAGACTGAATTTAAGTTGCCTTTCTCTTATGAGGAATAAAAGTTAATCACTGTCATTCAACCTCAGAGGACACAACCATTCTTTTGGTGAGGAGATTGAATGCTCAGATATGAAATTCAGGGTTATGTGTTATTTGTAGTTTAATACTTGAGGGTCAGGACTAAGAAGCAGGCTTCTGAGATTTATATCCTGATTTTGCAATCAACTCTTTTTGTGGACTTCAACAAGTCACTTATCTCTCTGTTTCAATTTCCTCATCCTCCGAGAAACACTATTAAAGAGAGTCTGAAAAGTCTTTTATTCATCCTGGGTTGTTTTTTTTTTTTTTTTTTTTCAGGGATATTGGTCTTTTTTTCTGTACTGCTTCTTTCAGAAAGTTTTGTTTTTAATGCAATCACGATTCTAAATGTACAATCTGAAAAATAATAATTTTAGGGTGTCACCTCTGAGCAACTTGTGAGATATACTAGCTAGAAAACATTCAAATCCTTAAAGTATGAGAACAGTTCCGTAACTCATGTTGCATAATTCAGGAATCAACACAGTGGAGTGTTAGTAAACAGTAGATTTCACAGATTCACAGAATACTAAGAGCTGGAAGGGACCCACAAGGATCATCTAGTCCAACTCACCATCTAACACCCGTACAGAGACCAAACGCACATCCCAGAGCAGTAAACACAAACCTAGTTCCCTCTCAGTCTAACAGGCCACTTCGAGCCAGAAAGACCCTACACCCCCCAGCTAGACCATGTCACTAAGCTCCTCACCCAATCTTCTCTTAAACACCTCCAGGAATAGTGACTCCACCACCTCCCTGGGCAGTCCATTCCAATGTGCAATCACTCTCTCTGTGAAAAACCGCTTCCTAACATTAAGTTTAAATCTCCCCTGGCGTAGCTTGAGGCCGTGCCCTCTCGTTCTGGTATCATCAGCCTGAAAGAAGAGGTCCACACCCACCTGGCGGCAACCACCCCGCAGGTAGTTGTATATAGCAATCAGGTCACCCCTGAGCCTCCTCTTCTCCAGACTGAAGAACCCCAGTTTGCTCCAAAGAGATCTGTAACAGTCAGTTCTTTCAGTCATTGTGCTAGGAAATATGATCAAATGTACTGAAGGACAGGGTTTTATTCAAAACCGTATCATGAAAAATATTGTATGTTCAGCCTTCCTAAAGAAAAGATGTCATATTCGTTTGAATAGGGACTATACAATATACAGTGATCCCCGCATATTTGCAGCTCACATATCCGCAGATTCAATTAATCGCAGTTGGATTTTCAGTGAGTTGTGAGACCGCGCACTTGTGCAGAATGTCCCAGACCCTGGATTTCACAGCTGGGAGACACCAAAAGGCGCTTCCTCTGCTTTAATGAGGTGCTGCAGTGTGAGCCACACTCCCAGGACCGCATCTCCAGACCTTATTAGTGGAGGGTGTGTGGCTACAGACGGGGAATAGTTGAATACTAATGGCTTCGGTATCTTCACAGATTTCATAACTCACTGGACCTGCCCAGGCCTGACCTCCAGTGAATTCTGGGGGAATACTGTAAATTGTTCTACTACATACACCTTGGAGCTTATTTTCATTATGTTTAGACTCAAATTTTATTTTGAAAATAATGCTAATGGAAAAAATTCTACCAAAAAAACCCCAACCTCAGTGTACACATTCACTAAGACAATAAAAAAGACAGCTAAACAACAAAGTGTCTTTTAAGACAAGAATTATCTGCTGTTTAAAAGAAAAAGTCATAAAACTGTAGTGTCTGATATTATGAACATATAATGATAAAGATATTTCAAGAAAAAAATGAACAATTAAATATGAGGACCAAAATACAATGCAGTGCCACTGAAAAAAGGCCAAAGAACGAACTATGCTGCTTATGTTTTAGGTTTTTTTCTTCTGCTAGTATTTTTTTCTTTTGAAGTAATTTAACACGCTTGAAGTTTTTACTACTAATTATTTAATAATCTCAGCAGTTCACTCCCAAAAACTTCAGAGTCAGTCTATAGGAAGAACTAGAAATTATTTAATTAATGTACTCCAAACAGTCAAGCTTTAGTTGTGTCTCATTAAAAAGCCTTCTCCACTGCCTGCTTCTGGAAAATCAGTTTCCACTTACATGTCCAGGGCTAGAGCTAAAATAAGATGTAATTAGGGGAACATTAAACTATTGTTTACATCAAATTAAAGAAGTTTTATGATGCAGAAAATACAGAATAAAGTGATTCTGTACATAAACCAACACAATGAAGGAAGTTAAGCACAGAGAAGCAGCACAGCATCAGCTTCTTATGAGAGGTACAGAAGAGCAGTGTTAATTAGCTGATTCTGTTAACTAGCTTAGGCAAATGAGTCTGCCTTTCTTAATTCCAGCTGCTTCAAGTAGTAAACACATTTATGATTCCTTTGCCATGATTGATGTGATGCCAACCTGGACTATACAGAAATGTAAATATTAATGAGGATGTCAAGTACTGGATTACTTTATAGATCTTCTTGGATTTGGAGAGTATCTAATGGAAGCTATTTGCTTTTAATTCCCATATTTAATCTTGAATAATTTGTGCAAATTTCAGAACAAGCACATATGAACATATGGTGTTTTAAATCACAGCAGAAGGTCCTGATAGGAGTAGGTGTACCATAACTGAAGAGTTGTGTTCTGTTTGTTTAAATGGCTTTTACGGAATTTCTAATGAGGAGACATAAGAAATTGCAGTTATTTCCCACATGGAAGATGCTGAATACTAGGCACCTCTGCCTCCTGCTTTATCATCAAAACTAGATCAAGAAAAGCTGACATCTTCCTGCACAGCTGGAGTTTCAAATTAAGCAGTAAATCCTCAAGACGACAATCTTTCCTCAACACTGTTCAACCAAGACCTTTGTGACAGGACTTCTCTGGAAAACAAAGACTTCATATATATAAGCAGCTATAAATAAAACAAATATCTACATACACACACGTTCAAGAAATATATAGGTAATGAGAGAATAAGAGATGTTACTGTCTTTTGAACAGCCATAAGAAATGTAGGCTGAAACACCCCAGTAAGGAGAATCACTTTTTTTTGAACTGCTGTGATTATAACCCCATAACAATTAATCCATTCCACCAGCTCTCGAAATACAAACTGCAAAACCACAATGGGTACAGCTGGTTGGCAATACATGAGGCAATATTTTATTTAGCTCATTCTGTCCACCAAAAAAAAAAATAAAAAAATTAATGCCATCTATATATTCCGAAATAATTTCAATGAGGGCACAGGCACTGGCATGATATTTTTTAGTTTGCTTTATAAATTTCAATGTAAATAATGTAAAAGAATCCTAAATTCTTGCATTCTGAAGCCTCCAAAATGCATGTATACTACCTGGTTAATCTCAAATAAATAAAAATCAGAAGTAGGACCACAACATTATGAGAAAAGAAGAAAATTCATCAACTTCAATACAGGAAGTGGTTGATCTCTCTTTGACAGTGGGTTCATAGTGTTCAAATTAAGTTAATAATTTTGAGTAAATCATATTCATTTACAACTGTCTGTTAAAAATCAGATTTCTTTCAGCAAGCATCAGAGAGATGATGAGATACCTAGACTTCTCACCCCTTAAATTTCATAGAGAGAATGTACAGTTCTCACCCTCTGATTCAAGAAGGTCTGGTGCCCATTCTTGCTTCCTCCATAGTACAAAGCTGATAATTTCTTTAAGGATTAAAAGTCCTATTTCTTCTAAGTAACTATAGCATGAGACTTAGTAATGGTAACATTAAATTTTTTTTCATCCACTTAGACATCCAACTTAGTTATAGCCTTAGTCTCAAGGTAAATGTCAGAAAAGAACCTAAAAGAACATTAGATAAATATCAAGTATCTAAGACTTGACACTAATGTTCACTGATACCAACAGAGTAATCCCTTTACCATATAAAAGAAAATCAACAAGTAATCATGTGATAACATTAACTATTTTAATTCTGCATGCTAGTAAATATGTTCAAATCTCATGAGTAAGAATGACACACCACTGCATTCAGCTACAAAGTTTGCTTCTCTTTATTTTAACTTCTGGCACACTGAAGCAGGGAGACTTGGTGTCTTTAGGTACTGTTGCTGCAATATTAACTTCTCTATTTTTAAACACCAAAGTCATAATGCAACAACTTCCTTGTTTAGCAGAAGGGCTTTGACACACTTCAGGACACTTTCCCAAAAATAATTAGTGAACTAGATACACACGTACAAGTGAAAAAAAGGAGCATTTCATGTGAGGGAGGTCTCAAATCCTGAGAAGTCCCAAGAAGTGCATGGGTGTGCTCACTTCAGTTTTATTCACTGCATACATACTCATTTCAGGTTCTGCACATGGTTTCCAAAAAATGCATATATTAAATAAATGATCAACTGGGTAATACAATACAATGATTATACTGGAAAATATTTTTTTTGTAATATGAGAGATATATTTTAATCTTTATACATGAATTCTCTTGAGTCAATAATATTCATTTTAGTCACAGTGATAAACTTTAGGCAATTACCCACCTTTGTACAGAGACTGTAATCGTGAAATACTGAAGCAGTAAATAAAACACCAACACTATATTTCTTTGGGTAACAGGCTTACTGCTTGTATAAAACACATATCTTACAAAGTTTTATCCAGATGCCATTAGAATTGCATTTTCCTTCTTTTACTGGTTTAATTGATTCAATAGAGAAACCAATCACTAGTTAAGACTTGGATTCTGCAATTTAGAATGTCCAATAATTACCCAAACTTTGCCTTTTCATTCTAATATTTTAAATCTGATATATAGTGATACTTAACTATGAATGTATTGAGGAATATATGAGTAGAGTTAAATTACTAAAATGAAAATACTTTGCATCTGTGTAGAGTTTCTTCCCTATTACCACAGTAATGGATTAATTTCCCTCACAAAAGCAAAGACTCTGCTAAATTACTTCTTTTTCAAAGACTTTGAAAATTTTTAACTCAAATTCACACATACTACCATCCACACCTCCTTACACTTTCTTTCAAAATATGGGCTTCAAGGCCAGAGATCTTTTTCTGTCCTCACCAGCTGGGCAGCTGATGCAGCCAAGTTAGCTTGTTCCCACAGTTTTATCATAACATCTTAATTGTCAGAATTTGAAACCAAAATACAGTTATTATGCTGGTGAATGAGAGGTTGGACATAAGCTGGCAATGTGCACTTGCAGCCCAGAAAGACAATCATTTTCTGGGCTGCATCCGAAGCAGCATGGACAGCAGGTAGAGGGAGGTGATTCTCCCCCTACTCCACACTTGTAAGACCCAACCTGTCATCTGTCTTCATCACAAGAAAGACATTGCTGGAGTTAGCCCAGAGGAGTTTCAGCCAAGAAAATTAAAGTAATGAGCACCTCTCATAGCAGGAAAGTCTGAGAGAATAGGAATTTCTCAGCCTGGAAAAGAGAAGGCTTTAGGGTAACCTAATTGCAGCTTTCCAGTGCTTGAAAGGAGTCTACATGAAAGTTAGAGGCACTTTTTAAAAGAGCATATGGTAATAAGACACGGGGGAATGGATTCAAATTCAAAGAGAGTGGTTTTAGATTAGATACAAGGAGCAAGTTCTTTACTGTGAAGGTTGATGAGGCACTGGAACAGTTGACCAAAGAAGTAGTGGATTCCCTGTCCCTAGAAGTGTTCAATACCAGTCTGCATGGAACTCTGAGCAACCTGGTCCTGTGAAAGGTGTCCCTGCCCATGGTAGAGGGGCTGGAACTAGGTGATTTTTAAGGTCCCTTCCAACCTTAACGATTCTATGATTATTAAGCAGACTAGATGATCCTTGTGGGTCCCTTCCAACTCATAATATTCTGTGATTCTGTGATTTTGAGATGTCTCACCTGGAAATGCGTTGTCTGATCTTTGTAGACTTTATAAGTAGAACTTAAAGTTACTGAGGACAATCAGACTAACCTAAATTCTCTTAAGTTAGATTATGCTTGAAAATCATCACCTAAAGAGCTGGGATCTTTCACAAACATTGAAACTACCTGAAATTATTATAGTTCTTAAAAGAGCCATAGAGGAGATGTGCTTTAAGATGGTCCCTTTTATTTCTTTTTTACAGTGGAATACTAAGGAGTTCTGTCTGGCATTCAGTAAAATGCATTGATGATGCATTGAAAAAGAAGCAAACAAACAAAATACTCCAAAACCAAAACCTATACGAATAATCAAAACAATATGATTAAATGAATTCTACTCAAATATTTTGTACTTCTGGCAATAGAAGTTGGAAGAAGCAATGCTAAAGATTTCCTTCTTCAGATGCATTTCTATACAGTGAGGAAACTTCTGAGGAAGCTCTAGAAGACTGCCAACAAAATGGCAAATTCTGCATACAAAAGTGGACTTCTCAGCTCATAAAAAATATTGACTGTATGACAACTAATGGGAGATTTTACATTCATGGTCTTTTGAATGTAAAAGGAATTAACTACGTCAGAAGACAGGAAAGATGATTTGCCAAATACAGTGTGTAGAAAGCAACCAGAACACTCCTGCTTTGGGGACATCATTTGTAAATTGAAAATTACAGCAAAATTGGCACTTTTATCATTATTGGATATTAAACTTATAAATGCAAATTCTCTTACTTGTACAATTGGCAGTGAGTTTCATGACAATCATTCAAAATATAACAAAAATCCTTGCACTCATTTATAGGTTGCATGTTTTACAGAATAACATTCTTAAAGTATTAGGTCCTGACACTCCTACTTAAAAAGGTTTTTTCAGAAGTTAATCCTAAACATGACCTAGCATATTAAAACCCATACCAAATGCATACGTAATACACAGTGTTTTCAGTAACCTCTGAATATGCATTATCAAGATTGTAAGGTCTCTGGGAAATCCTTTAAGAATGCCACAGCTTTTCTTTGTTTCCCTAGGCCAAAATTCAAACCAACAAGTTTACTCTAGCAAAATCAAAACATGATTCAACTGAAGTGACTGAAATCACTCTTATGTTTGCCAAAAGTAAATTAAAAAAAAAACCATGTGTTGCCATAATGTTACATAATATTAACAGTATGATTGACAAAATTTAGGCATGTGTGTCACACTTCGGCAGCACAAACGAAGAAATACTTTCCAATGAATAAATTTAAGAGTAGTCTTGTCCATTATTCACTCATTTATATGAGAAAGATCAAGAACAGTAACATTTTGAAATCAGCATCTAAACAGTAGTTTTGTTAAGATGTTTATCATGAATAACCACATAGTTATGTATGAGAAAGATTGATATTGAAAAGTGAAACTGCTCTTATCTAAGTTCTGTGCAAGGAAGTTCTGTGAAAAAGAACATGAAGTTGTACATGGGTTTGTGTTTTTTTTAAATCTAAATATATACATTTCAACAGATGTTTATGGTCCTTCAATACTATTCTGCTCTATTAGGTAAATGACAGAGACATGCATACACATAAATATATACATGTATATGTGTGAATTTAAAACATATACAAAGAGAGAGAGATATATACAAGAGACCATAATAAGTGTTTTCTAGCTCATCAATTATCTTGGATGATAAATGCTTTATGTCTTTTGTATTCATTCATATGCTAAATATATTAATTTACTGAGAATTTCTACTTCTGGCCTGTTAAGTTTCTAAAAACTGTCTGAAAAATGTGTTGGCATTGAGGCAGACAAATTAACGGATATTCTTGGTGAAGTAGGAGCATTGCAAATAGTTGCACCTGATTTCAGATCTTGGTAGTTTGTGTTAATCAGATAGTAACTTGACCTCTGATCTATAGGTCTTTACAGAATGAATAAAACTGTAGTACACCACTGACCCAAAAAGAAAGCATTGCAAGTTTGCCTGAAGAGTTCTGATAATCAATGAAACAAAATAAAGATCTGTATTAACAGTGAATTTCAGTTCCTGTCATGCATTTTTTCTTGTAAATAATCCTTAACACTATAATTGCATGGTGTTTTGCAAAGCTCAGAAACAAATTACCTGCTCCAGACTAGTTGGGCATAACAAAAACAATTGCATATCCATAAATCGTGCTTTTTTTCTTTCCTTTTTTTTCCTCCATTATACGTTAACTACCATAAGGAAAAAGGTTCTGGGTTTACCTATACTATTATGTCAAGTTATAGCCTTAATTGGACCCTCAAGTCTAGCAGGAGCTTGACTGAAAAATCTGACTTGTATACCAGGGTTGTAGAACTTGCTGCAACATGGGAGCTCACATTCTGCAATAGTAAGTCTTTTGTCTTAAAGAAAACAGGTTTACTGTTAGCTGGAAGTGGTTTGTTTGGGTTTTGACAAAGATCAAACAAGATCTAATGGAGGAAGAAGAAGCCCAGATAGATAACCCTAGGTAATGCTCCATGTACATGCTAAACCAGGAAGTGCTAGTGTAGAGGTTAACGCTTGGCTAAGCTCTCATCCCATCAGTATATCTATTTCTACTCTTAAAGCAAATAAATTTATATTATGCCACTCTTTATGCCTGTAAACCACTATTTGAAACCATTTGGACGATCTCTAATTTACTTATTCATGATTTTAAAACACTTGGGACTGAAGTGTCTGCAATTGCCTCAGGGATAATGAGTTGGGTCAGACTGACACGGTGTAAGTCCATTACAGTAAAAAGTACGAAGTGAAGTGAATAAAGTGAGTTTAAAGACAGAGAGTGCTTGACCCACAGGAAGGAGGCTGCCATTCCTACATTGTGGAGTGGGACTATCAAAGGCAGAGTAGAAAGATGGTTGAGGGTGAAGAGAACAAATGGAGCACAGAGGAAAGAAGATTGGGCAGAGCAAAGGCGCTTTAACAGAAATTAGATGCACTGAAGAACAGCACCCGACTTTAAAGATGAGAACGAAGGTTCACATTTCACATATAAGAACAAAGGTGAAGTCAGTGAAGAGTTTCCAAGGGGAGCACTGATGCACTAGAAAGAAAAGTGTAGAAAATTTTATAAGAGGGGAAGGACAGAGGAGAAGAAGGTTAGTTACATCATCTGGGAAACCCTAGGCCAGTATTGCAATCCTTTCCAACACTTCTCAAAACTAAAGTACTTCATTCAGTTAAGGGAATTTCAGGATTTAAAGAGAAGGATGCAGTGCTGATTTTTAGGCATAAGGCTATGCATGTACCCATTTGAGAACCACTCACGTTTATGTGGTGCAGGAAAGGAATCTTACCCTACTAGAGGAAAGAACGAATTGTAAACCGTCAAGAAATGGAGGACATACTGTGAGTTACATGGAGGTGCCAAAGACAAAGGTGTCACTAATACAGATATTTATTTATTTTCATATAAACATGTCCTTAACAGTACTATAAACCAAAATCAGAGGTCATGTCAGAACATTTAAAAGACAATAAATCTCAGTATTTTCTCAGAAAAATGAAAACATTGATCATGAAGCAGTCTTCGAATACCTGTGTTGGGGTTAAACTTGAAGGAATAGATGGAGCTGTGGGAACAGCACAGTTTAGCCAGTGAAGGAGATATAAGAATTAACTATATATCAGGAAGACAGCGAAGAAAGACACAGTTGGAAGATCAACTCATGAGAAACGTGCTGGAACTTGTGGACAGAATGGAAGAATATGTATGATGTAACCTGCAATATTATTGGACTCTTGGGCTGTGGTTATTTCTTTAGACCAATAGTTTTGCAATGTATAAGTTTTGTAGGGGTATAAAAAAGTATGTCATATAATAATAATAAAGGACTTTCTTCACATCCATGATGGGAGTCCAGAATAAATTGCTGTATTTCTGTGTACACCAACCTGAAGTAATTATCATTTTCAAGAAGACTTACCTTTCATGATTACTCATAGGATTAAAATGTGCGCCAAATCGACTTGGCATTTCCATTATTGAACAGAATTTGTAACCATTAATAAAACTAGTCTCCACGCAGAACAAGAAGGAACCAAGGAAACTGTAGAATCTGTGACGTTAACAGCAAGTCATCTTATATTCAGGTAACACAAAAGTGATATTTGTATAACCCTNAAGTCAGTGAAGAGTTTCCAAGGGGAGCACTGATGCACTAGAAAGAAAAGTGTAGAAAATTTTATAAGAGGGGAAGGACAGAGGAGAAGAAGGTTAGTTACATCATCTGGGAAACCCTAGGCCAGTATTGCAATCCTTTCCAACACTTCTCAAAACTAAAGTACTTCATTCAGTTAAGGGAATTTCAGGATTTAAAGAGAAGGATGCAGTGCTGATTTTTAGGCATAAGGCTATGCATGTACCCATTTGAGAACCACTCACGTTTATGTGGTGCAGGAAAGGAATCTTACCCTACTAGAGGAAAGAACGAATTGTAAACCGTCAAGAAATGGAGGACATACTGTGAGTTACATGGAGGTGCCAAAGACAAAGGTGTCACTAATACAGATATTTATTTATTTTCATATAAACATGTCCTTAACAGTACTATAAACCAAAATCAGAGGTCATGTCAGAACATTTAAAAGACAATAAATCTCAGTATTTTCTCAGAAAAATGAAAACATTGATCATGAAGCAGTCTTCGAATACCTGTGTTGGGGTTAAACTTGAAGGAATAGATGGAGCTGTGGGAACAGCACAGTTTAGCCAGTGAAGGAGATATAAGAATTAACTATATATCAGGAAGACAGCGAAGAAAGACACAGTTGGAAGATCAACTCATGAGAAACGTGCTGGAACTTGTGGACAGAATGGAAGAATATGNAAAGTGGAAGTTCTCCATGCATGGTTTCATGTTCATAGATGCCTTATGCACCCACTCATAGTTTTTTTTGAATGTCACTGCTCAGATGCAAAGTGTATGCTTTAGGGGATTCCACTGTACTCCTCCAGGGCTGTTTGAAGCAATGAAAGGATTCTTGTAATTCATAAACTGAAAATTGAGGACTCTTGACAATAGGTGAAAGATACATAGTCTTTCTCCTGAAACAAGCATAAAATAAATCAAAATATTATTACTGTCCCCACCCTCCAACACATGCATGATGGAACTGTTACAAGCTTTGTTCAATGCAGTTAAACAGGCTCATATAAAAACACATTATTGATAACAGGAAAGGTATGCATTTCTAAAGGGAAGACATCTCCACAAGCTGGATTCTAAACTTGTTACATGACAAAAACCCATCTGTTTTCCTATTACTAACATTCCTGTAGTTGTAAATAGAAAAATGTTCTGCTAATCATCCTCTCATAGGCCCCATTTGAAAATATTCCTCTACGTATTTGAATTTTTTTCTTTCACAGCATACATTTTTAACTCCACATCAAATCTATAATTCTTAATACAGTCATTTATATGTAATGAAAATCTGGAAGTGGTTGATAGCCACTAAACAGAATCTTATTTGGGACTAAGAGATTTGGGTGATGGCATCTAAGGCGATGGGCCAGAAAGAAAAAAAGAAAGATGGGGGAGAAGAGATGGAGGTGTTGAACATGACCATTCATCTCACATAAAAGGCAATAGATTGCCATGCAGCTTAATAGAGCTGGTGATTTGGAATGCGTTCAGATACAGAGCTCTGAACAGAATCCTTGAATGAGTAAACAATTTGCTTTTCTTAAAGACACATGAGTTCTCTCATCATCTGACATTAAAAAACAATACACAGTAAATATTCTGAGTCCAGGTTGATTACAAAAGAAACTTATTCAATTTTATAAAATATTCTAAAAAAAGAGTATAATTTAACATTGAACTGAAAAGTGCGTTCCATCAGTGTTAGACATCTTCAAAAGTTTATTAATAATTCTTTCTACAGATGGATGTCTCCAAAACTAAAGGGAAGATATGGACACCTGAAAACCAATTAAAAAATACTAGCAACATGTACACAATTTTGTTTTTTAAAAATTCTGCATATTAAATAACTATGGTGATCTTTGTTTATGGTCTAATAAGAAATGGTAGTCAAGAAAAATGGTTGTTTATTCTGTATAATGAGAATAACTCATCGAAAGTGTATACATTGCTCTAAGTAAAATTTCCTTGAACATGCAGAGGAGGTTTAAATTGCTTTTTCAAGATAATCAGATAGAAGGAACCTGAAGACCACACCATACAGTAAACAATAAAATATTACAATATCATAATATCACAGTATCACAATATTACAGTATAGATAAGGCTGGAAAGGACTTTGAAGGTCATCTAGTCCAACCTACAGTGCAGCTAACCTATCATCTACATCTCGATCATATCACTCAACGCCTCATCCAGCCTACCCTTAAACACTTCCAGGGTTGGTGAGTCAATCACTTCTGTGGGCAACCCATTCCAAATCCGGATCACTCTTTTATTTGTATCTCTTAAAAGAATGACAGAAAACCATGTTATAAGACAAAAGCAAGTCACAATTTTTTTTGCAAGGTATCAGCTTCCTGCTTATGGATAAAATTATCTTCAAGAACCAAGTTGATAGAAATATAGAAACAAAGACCAGGGCCAAGTCTCTTCTCTAAAAAGAATGGGAAGTCGAGATTTTAAGCTTCTTAAGCTGAAGGTACTGGACTCACAAAATAAAACAAATTACTAGAAAAATTACACGCATTATGTAACGAGTTACTAATATTCATATAAATTCTTGAGTTTTCAGTTAGATTTTTTTGAAACACTACCTCCATGTTTTTTTAATTTAAACTTTGTTTCTGAACTGTGAAGTTTGGAATTTAGACAACTTTCTGAGATGTGTAGAGGTCTGGTTCTAGATTAGTTTTATACCTCTCTGGGAAAAGATACGAAGATTGACAATGATTATATAGAAGCATTTCATCAATAAATATATGTTGAATAGAAGAAGAAATATGACAAAAGGCCTTGTTGAAAGCCAGTAAGGCTGCTGAAAGCCAGTAAGACCTTACACTTGATTACGATATTAGTTTTGCTCAGCCTCAGTAGACATTAAAACATCTGAAGATGAAAGGCCTTACAGACAAATGTTACCACCATAGGTGTCCAGATGAATCAGGATTTCTGTGGATTACTCTTGGTCTGCCCTAAAGATTTATTTTGGCTTTTACTTAGCTTAGTACAATTGTGCAGTCATACATATTGTTATAAGAATTTTGTATCCAAGAGATAACTACAATGTGTAGACCAACTACTCTATGAAAGTTTAGCTATCTGTGACCCTAGCAAAAGATAAATCATAGAAGAGTAAGGTCTACTATTTTCTCCACATTGGAAAATACTTTTCACACACATACGAATTTCTTTCTATGACTTCTGTCAGACATAGCTTAATTAATACCATGTTTAGATGAGGATGCCTCTTATCTTCTGTTATCCTCAGAATTCCTGTCGTAAATTCAAATCAGCCATATGTTGAATTAATTAATTGTTCTTACTTAAGATTATAAGTGAGGGGCAAAATATGATTGCTTATAAAGGGATACAATTTCCCTTTGGCACAAAACAGTTTTTCAAAATGCATATGTAAATTTCTGATTTACATAATCAAATAATAAAAGTCAGCACAATAATGTGGTGGTTTGATGGAACAGAATAAGAAAATGAATTCTATCTTACTGATAAGAGGAAACAAATTATTATGCAACTTTTAAATTAACTCAAAATTTACGGAGTTATTTCAGTCTTTAATTGTGACAGGTTCTCACCAAATTCAAATATGATGTTTGATTGATTTGGTATATACAAGATTTGAAGCAAGTCTTGAAGCAAAATCAAATGAAGGCATTTGAAAGAGTGTCTTTGAATTTATCATTCCTAAATCTTGGCCAAGTCTTCAATAACTAAAAAATCCTGTGAACTCTAGGTAACTTGATTTGTTGTGGTCCTTAGATGGGGCTGCATTTGAACTATGTAACATATTAGTGCTCTATGCATTTGACTGAAGAATCTGGGCTACCAGCTGTTAAAAACAATTTTCATTGAATATTTCTAACTCCATTAACCTAAAGAAAACCTAGGATTAATATGTCTTTCTTTTATTTAGAGTTTATTTTTGTTTTGCAGAGCTGTGTAATCTGATAAACTCTTTTTTTTATATCTTGTGTTAAATGTTAACATCTCACTTAATGTTACTTGGCTGCAAGCATAAATATGATCATTGCCACTTCTGAGCACTGGAAAACTGTCACCTTGTGAAGGCACGAGTAGGTGAACTGGGGCTGAAGTGTTGATTCTTATGGATGAAGAAAAAAACACTCTTGTCTCATTTGCTGCTAAACCAAAGGCTATAGAAATTAAAACTAGACAATTCAATTTGCCAAGTAAAATATTTCTACATCTAATGTCAACTAAAGTAATTCAAAGTTGCTAAACTAAATTTGCAGCTATTCTTGCTAAATTTTTCAAGGCTCAGACTTCAGCTGCGGAACCCCCGATTGTAAAGAATTAAAAGTCTACATCTTTGTACATACTGGAGAGAAAGGCTGAGAAATTTCCTTCAGCAAAGCATTGATGTGGTTCATGTAAACTCTTGCTACACTGTCTCCCATTTTTCTAAAGGGCATTTAGTTATTAGTCATCCTTGAAATATTCCCCCAGAACTGACCTGCTAAACTGTTAGCTTCTTGAAGTGAGAAGGAGGAAAACGGGGTGTATTTTCTGAAAGTCTGTTTACATAATGTTAGAAAAGCAAGGAAGCGAAGAAAGGACTTGCCTGCTCTCCAGCTGACCTTGACTTCTGTAGGGCAAACCACAAAAGTTATGTAACAATTAAAAGAGACAAGAGGAAAGGAGGAACATGCTTGAGAATCCCCAAATATAGAAATGCTATATATGATTAAGCCACCATTGTTTTCAACCTTCCTAGTGCATTTTATGAGATCAATCTTGGTTTAATTACTGTGGTTAAAAAAATATCTTCATTGTTAATTTTTTAAACAATACAAGATTATATATAATAAACAGTATCATACTATTTACAATACAGTTGTTGGAAAATTGAAGGGTGATAAAATTAATTTATTAAATTTTAGCTTTCATAAATTAGGCAAAAGTTTGAGTTTGGTATTTAGTTTTAGAAATAATCTTGTCTTCTAATCACATTTGATATTGTGTAATGGTAATTTATTATGAAAATAATCAGCAAAAAAGTACACAGTAGGATAGTAAAATCTTTATAATTTTGGAACATCCTGAAGTTATTTGAGTATTTAACTGAGATCATTCTTTGAAAATGCTGATCTGGCACAGGTTGTAAATGGTGATCTAAAGAGACTGTCTCTTGCAATTGAGAGAGCAGAACCAGCCCCAGAAATTTTATCCAACAAGTTTGTAGTAGGAGTTAGTGAGGATTTAGTAGTATCCAAAAGTAGTCAAATGCTTTTGTCTCTTTAAAATTCCAAAATGCTTTATTCTCTATAATAATCTGAGATGAGCAGTTTGAGGCATCTTTTAGTAGAGAATGCTCATGGAAGTGCTCCAAAGAGAACAGTGGTTTCTTTCATAGTAGCCTCGTAGTAGCCTGTACACATTCCTCCCCTCTTCCTTCAGAAAAGCAGCTTTAACAGATCACTGTCTTTTGTCATTAATTTAGACTTCATATGAAAACAACTGCACTGGGTGCAGACTCTTTAAAGGGAGAGTGAGATAAGCTCAGAATTGACAAAATCAGCCAAATAAGTTAAAAGATTAAAGAGAGGTCATTGATAAAAGATAAAAAAGCAAGTAGTTAATGGATATTTATAATATAATTATTTATATAATTTTCCGTGAAAATAAGATGTTCTGTGAATTACCTAGGATATTTCCTTTGAAATACTAAATTTTAAAGCAGAAAAGGGAACATAAGTAAAGCTAGGTGGCGACATGCTACAGCCATAAAATACTCTTTTCTAACTTACAACTTCAGAATGGTTTACCTGTCAGGCGTCACATCTCCAGTGACGTGACCTTGACCTGTCAGTGTGGATGCATTAAAATGCTCTGTCTGGCCTCTAACGCTAATAATGATCACAGGGCACAGCATAAAGAATTCTTCAGAATGCTTTAAAGAGTGAGGGTAAAAGAGAAAGAACGACACAAGCTTCACATCGCAGTTATAGCCTCAAACTTTTTTGTCTGACAAAAAGGTCAGACAAAAAAAGACAGATATTCAAGAAATAAATGTGTTTCTTGGTTGCTTCCAATAATATTAAAGGAATCACTATAAAAAGAAATACTATTGGCATAAAGGACACAACTTAAGCACTCCACCTCCTTTCTTAACACCCTTAGAGGAATACAACTTGAAAGTGCAAAATTATAATGAGAATCATCAAAAGCAGAATTGAAGTCTAGTGAGACAATTATCAGCAAAATCAGGAGAATATTTTGTATTCAATCTCTATTGTATAGATTTTGACACATAAGATCCGTGTTTATGACATTCACAGTATTCACAGTATAGATAAGGCTGGAAAAGACCTCAAAGATCATCTAGTCCAACCTATAGTCCAACTAAACCTAGCATCTACATCTAGATCGTATCACTCAACACCTCATCCAGCCTCCCCTTGAACACCTCCAGGGATGGCGACTCAACCACCTCTGTGGGCAACCTATTCCAAATCCGGATCACTCGTTCAGTGAAAAACCTTTTCCTAATATTAAGTCTAAACCTCCCCTGCTGAAGCTTAAGACTATGACCTCTTGTCCCATCTCCAGTGGCCAGGGAGAAAAGACCAGCCCCTGCCTGACTACAACCTCCTTTTAGATAGCTATAGACAGCGATAAGGTGACCACTGAGCCTCCTCTTTTCCAGGCTAAACAGACCCAACTCCTTCAGCCTGTCCTCATAGGGCTTATCTTCCAGCCCNAGGATGGCAACAGGTCAGGTTAGGTAACAGGTTTGACTAGATTAGATTAGGTAACAGGTGATAGGTTGGACTTGATGATCTCTATGGTCTTTTCCAACCTTACTGATTCTGTGATTCTGTGATTCTGATTATCTAGTCCAACTCCCAAGCGAACGCCCACCCAGGGATCAGGCCCACAAGCTCCTCGACATCTTTCTTGAACTGAGGGGCCCAGAAATGGATAAAATACTTGAGGTGTGGTCTAACCAGCACCGATTACGGGGGAAGGATAACCTCTCTTGACCTTCTGGCCACACCATTCTTGATGCAGGCCAGGATGCCATTGGCCCTCTTAGCCACATGGGCACACTGCTGGCCCATG
Source organism: Pitta sordida (assembly GCA_013390025.1). Lineage (NCBI taxonomy): Eukaryota > Metazoa > Chordata > Aves > Passeriformes > Pittidae > Pitta > Pitta sordida. The sequence continues at coordinate 33,881 of WEKX01015841.1, read as the reverse complement.
TTAAGTTTGCTGTCAAGTAATATCTCCAAGTCTCCTTCCACCTGACACCTCTTTAAGCACTCAATCTCCAGCCTATAGTTCTGCTTGGGGTTGTTACAACCAAAATGCGGAACCTGACACTTACTCTTGTTAAAACTCATTCTGTTGGAGTCTGCCCATCTCTCCAGTCTGTCCAGGTCTTTCTGCAGAGCCCTCCTACCCTCAAACAGATCAACACATGCTCAACACATGAATTCTTCTTTGACACAAAAAGAGAAGGAAGGAAAAATTAAAACCCCACCAACATAAATCTCTTTTACAGGAAGTTAAATACCACTGTTAGTAAATAAGAAAAGTAGAATTGCTTGTTAAAACATTTCTATTATGAAAATATTTCAGAGCAATTACACCAGGCATCAGAATAAACAGCCTGGTATTTTGTGGATTGATAGCTTTGAGCATGTTTCACCCAAGACTGCACTACCTTCTTACAACTACTTCAGCATAAAATTCAGATATTTCTTAATTGATCCAAATTTATGGGTACACAAGTCCCACAGAGACAGGAATCAGATGATGTGGAAAAAATCCATAGCATGTGGTCCTGCAACCCCCAAGAAGATACAGCCGCTGATGAAGGCATAGCTCACTCTCCCTGTGTGCAGAGTGTGCAGACATGCAGGCTAGACTCAGCACTCTACTGTGAAGTGTCCAAAATATGCATGTTTCAGTAAAGAAACTATCAGTGTTGGCTAAATATGTGTCCTTTACTAGGTGCCCCTGTGGACATAGACAAGGGTTTTCAGCCATAACACTCTCAGGAAAGACAAAGAGTTAACCCAATTTAGGAATATTTTGCCATTTTTTTCTGAACTGTTAATGGAAAAACAAAAGAGAAGGACACACAGGAAGTTAAAATGTGTATTTTTATGGTTTCCAAATATAAAGTTTGTATTTTAAACTGAACTCCATCAGATGCACTACAAAACAATCTTCTCCTTCAGTGCAAAAAAAAAAAAAAAAACCCAAACAAAAAAAACAGACAGAGAAGGTCCTTCTTTCTGTCTCTAATATACTTATGTACCATCACTCATTAGTATTTCACATCCTTTCAAAACCTCACAGGATTGTTCAGCTTGGAGGTTCCAGGACTCTGTTTTACAGGTGGCAGAACAGGTCACTAAGGATCACTTTCCAGTAAGAGCGTCCAGAGTGGGATCTGTCAGTAAAGCTGAAGGAAGGAAGTTTACAAATTAAACACCATCTCAGATCAGCTCACTGCCTCCTTAGCCAACAGCATAACATAACTTATATAACAGCTGAAAAGGCTGATCTGTGTCTCAAATCCAGATAGCACCCAGCTTTTGCAACTTTTGGATCCTAGGAGGAAGCTGGGCACATCACAGATTTTGCGTTCCAGTTCCTCACAGTGGCAGAAAAAAACTTCTGGAAATTGGTCAGAGCTGTAGGCAGACCAAGGCTGCTCTCTCTTCCTCTTCCTCCAGCTTTTCGTCTCCTAGCATGCAAAACTAAATGACATTTCCTACACTCATCTGAATTCTCTGATCTTACTCACAGTCTTTTCTTCGCAAACCCTCAGAAAACCCATCTAGAAAACCAGCATCTAGACCCCATGCTTTTACAATAACACTATGCAAGACTTCACTTACTGTCTCTGCTACTGGGTGTTCCTGTGCCATTCCAGTTTAAGTGGAAGTAAGAAAAATTGAAAACCTACATCTGCAGAAAGTGCTTGCAAGAGAAAGAAGTATCTACATTACAGTACTGCTTTATATTTCACTATCAGAGTAATCAGAGTATATAAGAAAGGATGAGGCTCCTGCTGATATGAAATAGCAACTGCTTTCTCTAAAATCAAGCTATAAGTGTTTCCCTTTATGTTCGAGGAGTTGGAAGATAGTGCACTCACTTTATTATAATAACCTATTGTATCGACCAAGATTGAAACCAATCTCTTCGACCTTCTAGAAAAATGTTTTACCTCAAGCTCTAAGATCAGGCAAACAAACTTTTTTTTTTTATTAGGTATGAATTTTGTGCCAAGCATACAAATGTAAAGTGCTAGACAGAAAATGCACATGCGCAAAAATAAATAGAACTTTTAGCCCAGCAGGAGCTCAGTTTGAAGACAGTTTTTACTCGTGCTATGCCAGCTCAGGTTTCTCCCACCAAATCTGAGCTACTCAAACCACAGGTTACATTTTTATACTCCCTATCCTGCTTTATGAATTCTACTTTTGTTNGGCACACTGCTGGCTCATATTGAGTTTCCTGTCAATCATTACTCCTAAATCCCTCTCCATTTCACCACTCTCCAGCCATTCATCCCCCAGTCGATAGCGATGCATGGGATTGTTATGTCCAAAGTACTGTTGACAGGGTTTTGTCAGTTTTTCTTTAAATCCTCCCATCCACCACACAGGATGACCTCCTATCTGTCTCAAAATCTGGCGTCACCCTGTATGCTGGAAAAATTAGGTACTGCATTGCCTAAATGGAGGATCCAAAATCTTTGCCTGGATCTAGCTTCAAGGTAATGTCCTTTGACTATAAACAAACCTACAGTAAATAGGAAGCAGAAGATTTGTGTTTTGGACAAACAGGAAAACACCACACATCTTTCATTGCTCAGTTGCTAGTAAGGAAGGGTTTATCAATTTGAAGCTGAAATGGGAGTTAGACTATAAGCTATTTACCTCTTAGTAAAAGCTTTGTTTTCCAAAATTGCAATAAACTCTTAAATACACTAAGATAATATTATATACTACAACATCTAAGTCCTTTCTGGCTACAGCACAGGGAACATTCTTTAGTGCAATGCTGCTCCTTGTTATACCTGAGCATTCATGTCCTCTGCATACCCTATTTCAATGTATCCACAGCAGATTACTTCAATTCCAAGACTACACTTGCTTTCACCACTGCAGTGTGGCACAAACACCAGAGCAGACACTAACTAACTAACTAAGGGATGTGGTAAATTATCTTTTCGTTGTGATAACTTTTATTTATTTTATGACTTCAATTAGAAGACAAATTTCAGAATTGCCACATAAAAGAGAGTGAAGAAGTAAAAGACAAACCCTATCCTTTCAAATCAAGTGAAACACTTGGAAAGTTAAACATTAATTCCAAGAAATATAAAATTTCACATGAAGTAACTGATAGTCTCAAATAGGCATCTATTAAATTGGATTTTCTTACTGATATCTATATACTCACATTCACATACTACTTCTTTAATGGGCTATTCAAAGGTATCAGTGCTTCGCAGAAGATGGATTTCTAGCAAATAACTGCAAAGCTACACCTCAAGCTCCAAATGTTTTCTGGAAAAACCCAAAACCTCCCCCTTTACTGAAATGTAGTTTCATATTATTATTGAGATATTCTGAAGTTTTCCATTCAGTAAGCACAAGGAAGTCACTTGAAGCTTTGATTACTTTTCCAAAACCTGTTCTCAAAGTAAAAGGATATACTATATCGTGAAAGTAGAAAACAGCTTAGAAAAGGTATTTATTTCAGCAGACCTGGCTGCACCGATGATCAGTCCTCAAGTATAGATGGATATCCTGTATCCTTCAATTCCCTAAAACCTCCACATTTGTGAGGTGACTACTACCTTTTTTCTTCATTCTCTCTTACTAACACCATAACCTAGGAAATGCCAAAAGAACTTCATCAATAAAATATTGGATAAATACTGTAAAGAACAAAACTTAACGAGAACTTGTTAATGAAAATTGCTATAGGGTAGACTAGCCTGCAAATTCCCATCCCATCCATTTCAGATGATCTGGCAATATTTGATCAATTGCTCTTGTGCATATTGAAAACTCTGAACCAAAATGCAACTAGAGACAGCTTTAGTTATTTCTGTTGTGCTTGAAGAAAATTAGACATTTAAAAATGCTGATGAGGCCCTAGAAGATGAGAGACTGTTAAAATTAGGAACTCAAAAGAAATTCGATGAAGATGTTCTGAAATTCCTTATGTAAAACTGTATTTCTTAAGTAACAGAATGCTAAAAATAGAAAAAAATCACAAAGATATCAATCACAAACTCTGAACCAATGATTGTCCTTTCCATTCTTATTATTTTTATTTGAAATATTCTACTAGAACTCAATAAAAAATGAAACGGTTCTATCAGATTTTTTCAATGTATCTTTCCACTTCTAAAGAGAATGCATAAAAAAGTGAAATTAGCAAATATTTTACTTAAAAGTTGAAAATCTTGGTCCAAAACGTAAAAAACCCACCAAAACAAGAAAACAAACCACTTTGCTCTTTTCTGATATTAAAAAAAAGAATATTCCTATTCTGAATATGTAGCACTGTCTTATCTAAGATCTTTATTCTCAGATGATTTAGTAATAAATTTTAAAATTCTTGTAAAAATATTACAGTATCACAGTATTAGCAAGGTTGGAAGAGACCTTGGAGATCACCAAGTCCAACCTGTAACCCAGCACCAACCCATTGTCTAAACCATGGCACTAAATGCCTCATCCAGCCTACTCTTAAACACCTCCAGAGATGGAAACTCCACCACCTCCCTGGCCAGACCATTCCAGTGAGAGATCACTCTCTCTGTAAAAAACCTCTTCCTAACTCCAGATCATAAAAGAAGATTAAGTTGGTCAGGCAAGACCTGCCTCTCCTTGGGTGCCTTTAATTTCTTTGTCTCCTATAGAGTTCGGAGATCTAAGCGGGGTTGTGTCTTCTCCTATTGCCATATACAGTCAGGTCTCCTATACCACAGTACCCCAGGTCTTCCCCCCTATCCGCGAAGCCCTCCTTCCATGTAGAATGGCAGCTCATTAATATGCAAATTTGCCCCGTACCCTCACACGGCCCCCCAGTACTGTTTTGGCACTGCATTGTTGTATATCAATTGTTGTGGCAGCCATGCTGGGATGAGGGAAGGGGGGATGGGAACCAACGGAGCTGTCGTCACCATGCCCGGTGGGGGGAAGCAGCGGAACCGGCACCATGCCTCGGGGGGGAAAGTGACGGAGGCACTGTGGGGGTTGATTTGCACATTCATGACTGCCTAATTGAATATTCATGTGTGCCAGGTCATGCATGCGCAATTGTGATAAAGGGCCTCCTTAATCATATGAAAAATCACACCGCTAAGATATGCAGCCACAACATGGGGGGCTTGAAGTAGAAGAGGGCTGNGAATGGGCTGCCCAGGGAGGTGGTGGAGTCGCCATCCCTGGAGGTGTTTAAGAGAAGACTGGACGAGGAGCTTAGTGACATGGTCTAGCTGGGGGATGTAGGGCTGGATGACCCTGGGCCCCTTCCGGCTCGGAGTGGCCTGCTAGACTGTGAGGGATCTAGGTTGGTGTTACGCTCTGGGATGTGCTCTCGGTCTCTGTACGGGTGTTAGGTGGTGAGTTGGACTAGATGATCCTTGTGGGTCCCTTCCAACTCATAATATTCTGTGATTCTGTGATTCTGTATATCTAGTCCTGAAAGATGGATGCCTGCAAGATGCAATTCCATCTTGTAGTGCTGCCATTGTATACAAGGGAGTAATTCAAAGACAAAATAAATCTCTGGTACGTGAAGGATGAAGAACCTATTTTGAGTATCACAGGTACCAAATGACTAGATCTTTTTGGCTGGATATTTTTGTATTTCTAGCTAAGTTCTACCATAAATATCAACATGGATATGCATATTTTCTTAAAATGTTTCTGGGTGTATTTTCAGGACTCAAAAGTTGATATACCTTTACAAAAGAAACAGTCAAGAAAATTCTGATTAATTTTTTTGTGCATGTGACTTTGCTTCAACATTAATATTGCATAGAAGACAATTTCCATGAAACTCATGCATAGCCTTGAATAGTAGCCTTCATTCTTTAGCACTCATTGCAGATTTTATTAGGATTTTCGGGAAGGGGGAAGGAATGAAATAATGCAACATTCAAATAAAACTGATCTGAATTACATTATTATGTTTTGGCTGAAAACAAAATTTGGCCAAGACAAGAAAGCAGAGTATGACATTAATGATATTCATGTGAGTAGAACCAATGCATCATGTTGTCATAAAACTGGCGTTTTCATTTCTCACTCCCACAGACATAAAATAGCAGCATCCAATATGCTGTCAAGGTACTGCACATCAGTGGTAAAATGCATTCAGGCTTTCAGATATGAAAAACATATGACTGTTTCAGAATGTCTTAAGAAAGTTCTAAAAGTAGACAAGATTTTAAACTATATTAGATAAATTATGCTTGAAGAAAATACACAGATGTATATTGGTAAACAATAATAAGGGGGAAAGAAATCTGATTTTGCACTTGCTTTCCCTAGGCTAAACTTGAGATGCAAATGAAAAAACCAATAAGCATTATAAAACTGTTCTAAAGCGTTTTACTTATTTTGTTCTTTCTACTCATGCTCTCAGACATTGAATTATGAGGTGAAAATCTTGATCTTTAAGATCCACTATACTGAAGAAGTCCAAAACCTAACTAGCAAGTCTTGATAGGTCATAATAATTTTTCATTTATTAGCAAAGTTGTCTCATTTTGTCACTGAAGCAGAGAAAATGGTGTCAAGAAATTTAGATCAACTAAAAATGCAGTAAGGGGAAAAACATAATAAAGTAGCTAGTTCAGTTTTACATTTTAGCTATTCAGTTTGTACACTGGGCAGGAAATAGTGATTCATATACACTGACATAATGAGCAATAAAGTATCCAAAGATGCCACAATTTTCTCAATGTCAATCTACATTAGCAACTTTAACTTGTATTGATTTTTTTTCGTATAGATGAAAACCCACTTATTAAAACTGAGCCATATAGTTTCCCTTTGACCTCAGTCAACAGACTCAGAACACACTAACATAATTTATGGCATAAAATGTGGCCAACTTCACAGTGTGTCTGATGTTACAATTACATCATCTATAACTATATGCTTCTGTTAGAACAAGTTCAAATTCCTTGTTCTTGACATTCAGTGACCCAAATTACTCAGCCTTAACCTATAACCTTGGCCTTGTCTTCTTCTATGGTCTAAGGACATGAGTTCAGCACTGCTTTCATTTTCTTCTACCATTTTATTTTCATGCTCTCTTTCCAACTGTCTCACATTCATAGAATGGCGTCTGAATTCCTATTTACAGACTTTGTTCTTTCATCTTTCAAATAACTTCTGAAACCTTTTTCCTAAAATCTCCCATTAAAGGAACTAATGCACTCAGCAATCAAAAATGCAGGCATGCTTGACAGCTAATTGCATAATACTTTACAGAAGTTACAGTCATATTTCTCTCTTTTTTTCAGTTTATTTTCCCCTCCTCGTGTGTCACATCTGAGTTTAAACTATAACTTCTTCATGGTGGGGACTTTTCCGTTACCTGCTTCATCATTAGTTGTCTCCACTCAAAAGCAAAATAATTTGTGTTTGCCAATGACACTTCAATATTTAGTCATTCCAAAATAAGGATGAAATGAAGGAAGATGAGAAGCATTTTCTTACAGTGGAGACCTGAACATTTCAATCCTTAGCTAATATAATGGGGTGTAACTCTGAAACTCCCCCTAAAACAGTGCTTCTCCATAAACATATTCTTTCAACCAATAGAAAACAGTAATAATGCACTTTCATGAAAAGCTCTAAAAATTAAAAGTGTGGCATTACAGAGTAAGAAGCATTCTATATGACATCCCTATCTCAATGAAGTATCTGATTATTGAAGAATTTCTGTCATCCATACATATTCACCATTAAAAGAAATACATAAAAAAATTTACCCCACCCAAAAATAGATGCCTAAGGCAATATTAATAACAGTTTGAAAGATGGCTGTATTTTTACTATTTAATATGTGACTATATTTTTTATTAAAATGGGATTAGAGAACTCTTTTGATACTACAGAAATCAAGTAGAAAATTGTAGCTGTTTCGAGGTCAATGTCTAAATCATTTATAGTGAACCAAAAATATTAAAATCCAACTACATGGCAGTATTTATATTCTACCATGTATTTATGTCAGTTATTCTAAATCCTTGCCTCTTTACAGAACTATGTGATTTTTGAAAATAAAAAGGTTATAAGAATTTTTCCATCTATAAAAATGAAATCAAGTGTTAAGGTACTTATGTATCTTGAGGGCACAGGAACAGGTAATTCCCAAATGTCAGAAGTCAAGTAGGCGGGGCAGAAAGCTAGTTTGGCCAAACAAGGCAAGAAAGGAAGGTGTTTGATCAGTGGATGCAAGGTCATGTGACATGGGAAGATTATAGAGATGCTGCTTGCTATTGTTGGGAAAAATTATGTGACAGAAGCTCAGCTGGAGTTGAAGGTGGATAGAGATGTGAGGAAGAATAAAAAGGGATTTGACAAGCATATTAATGGCAATAGGCAGTATAGAAATATCATTGGCCCATTACAGGATGACAATGGTCACCTCATAACAGGGACAGAGACAAGGCAGAGGTGTTTAACACTTTCTTTTCCTCCATTTTCAACATGGATGAAGAACCGAGGAGTTCTCAGTGCCCTGAGCTGGAAGAACATGACCACGAGAATTATCAACTCCCAGTCAACACTAAAATTATGTGGGATATGTGGCTCCAGCTGGATCCTTACAAATCTGTGGGGTCTGGTGTGATTCCTCCAAGAATTCTCAAAGAGCTGGCTCATGTCTTCACACAACCTCTCTCAATGGTTTTTGAGCTGGCTTGGAAATCCGGAGAGGTCCCAGCTGAAAGGAACATAGTGAATGTTTTCCCAATTTTCAAGAAGGGCAAGAAGGAGGACCCTGGAACCTCCAGGCTAGTCAGTCTTACTTCAGTGCCTGGTAACGTTAAGGAGAAGATTATTTTGGGAGGTATTGAATAATACTTGAAAGACAATGCAGTCATCAGTCACAGTCAGCATGGCTTCATGAGATGGAAGTCCTGCTTATTAAACCTGATCTCCTTTTATGAAAAGGCAACACACCTAGCTGATCAAGGAAAGCCTGTTAATGTAATCTCTTTAGATTTCAGTACAGCTTTCAATACTGTCTCTCACAGTGTCCTTCTGGACAAAATATCCAGCACACATCTCATGTGATGGGTGAGAAATTGGCTCACAGGTCAAGCACAGAGGGTAATTGTGAATGGAGTGACATCAGACTGAGAACTTGTCATTAGTGAGATTCCACAGGGCTCCATCTTGGGCCCTGTGCTCCTCAACATCTTCATAAACGACTTGGACCGGAAGGGATACTAAGCAAATTTGCAGATGACATAAAACTGGGAGGAGCTGTTGACTCCATCAAAAGCAAGAATGGTCTGCAGAGAGACCTTGACAAATTAGAGGACTGGGCAATCATCAACCATACGAAGTTCAACAAAGGGAAGTGTTGGATTCTGCATCCAGGATGGGGGAACCCTGGATGTACATACAGACTGTGGAACAAGATGCTGGAAAGCAGGTGCTGCAAAAAGGGACATAAGGGGCCTGGTCGATGGAAGTTGAATATGAGTCAGCAGTGCCCTGGTAGCCAGGAGAACCAACCGTGTCCTGCGGGGTATCAGGCAAAGCATCACTAGCCAGTTGAGGAAGGGGACTGTCCTACTGTGCTCTGCACTGGTGCATCCTCACCTGGAATATGGTGGCAGTGTTGGACACTACAATGTATGAAAGATATTAAGCTATTAAAGAGCATCTACAGGACGGAAATTAAGATGGTGAAGGGCATTGAGGGGAAGATGCATGAGGAGCTGCTAAGGGTGCTTGTTCAGCCTGGAGAAGAGGATACTGAGGGGAGACCTCGTTGCAGTTACAACTTCCTCGTGAGGGGAAGAAGAGGGGCAGGCACTGATCTCTTCTCNTGTGGAGAGGCTGAAAGCCGTGAAGGCCCCCCAGGCCTGCTAGAGAAGGGGTAGGAATGTTCTTCCAGGCATCCCACTGCTACTCGTGGAATGGACGGACCAGAGTGTAAGCCTATGGAATAGAGAGAGAGAAACAGCGATGCAGAATCCGCTGAGGCCATGACTAAAGATGGAGAATCATGCTGCAAAAAAGCTGCAGATGTTTTTGGGAACTCAGAACATGGAGCCTGGAGCTGGGAGCTCGGCAGAGATCCTTTTGGACAGACACTTTGTGACAGAATTGCATTGTGCTAGGATCCGAACTATGTACTTTGGGATGGGCTCATTATGATGCAGAAAAAAGCCAGTACTGAAAAGCTGCATCCTGTGATGTGACTCTTGGACAACAGAGAATGGAAGAGCTGTCATCCGAAAGGGTCGAGATCTCACTTGGGAAAGGGTCATGAAAGACTTTTCCTCTCATGAGAGAGAGAGAGAGGGAACTTTATGGAAGGGCACAGAGATGGTTCCTATCCAGGATCTGGTCAGAAATACCAACTTGCCTGGTTTTACCCCTACCCCTGTTCCCCTTTGTCTCCTGGTCGAAAAAGGGAATATTGAGATCTGTTGTAAGAGAAGGAGCGGGGGTGGGGGGAAAGGTTGCCTTTAAATGATGCTTCTCACATAAGCTTTGATCTTGTTAGTTAATAAATAAATCAATCCTTTATATTCTTCAGTGATAGTTTGACTTGCTTTTGCCTGTGACCAGTTCTATTTTCCAGGTGTTTTTTCCTCCAGGAGAGGTTGTGGGTGAATCTCTGGCATCCAGCCAGTGGTTAAACCACGACAATCTCCAATGGCTAGAGAGAACAGACCGACCCCTGTCTATCTACAACCCCCTTTTAGGTAGTTATTCTGTGATTCTGTTATCTTAACAGTGATGGGGAGCAGAATGTAGCCTCCATATTCCACGGGGAAATGATCAGTAACCTTTTACACCCCTTATACACAAAAAAAATCCAATGGTCTGGATGGAATCCACCCAAGGATAACAGGGGAGCAGGTAGAAGTGCTCACCAAGACATTTTCCATTTTTTTGGCAGTCCTGACTAACAGGAGAGGTCCCAGTTGACTGGAAATTTATCAAAGTGATGTCCACCTACAAGAATAGCCAGAAGGAACATCCAGGGAATTATATGCATGTCAGTTTGATCTTGGTGTTGGGGGAGGTCATAGAGCAGATCACCTTGACTGTCATCACATAGCACATGCATGTCAGCCAGGGGATAAGACTCAGTCAATATCCATTTTCCTAAGCATGTAACTATTTTACAGTATTCTTGGATGGATAACAAGGGTATTTAATTCCAGTTCTCTCTTCTTTTATAAATGTAGCATAAGAAGCATTTTAAGGCAAATTAAGGAAATTTTGTAAAATTTATTTTCCTTTTTTTTAAATGGCTTCAGATGTTCAGAATTTAGAATTTATTGGTAGTTATCTGTATGCAATATAATAACGCAATAGTCTATTTTCAAATATGCCATAAGTTGCAAAATATGTATGTGATTTGTTCACAATTTTTAATGAAAGATGAAATTATAAGAATTACTTTCTGCAAGGCAAGTGAGGCAACTCCCAGCTCTTTATTCCCTGATTTAGGATATATGAAGCAAAATTAATAGACATAGAAATGAAATAGACATTTTTGTTATGTTTTATATATCTGAATAAGTAAAGGAAAATTACAAGCTACACAGTGTTTCTTATTGTCCTGGTTTAGATTTTTTTCTGCTCTGGCAGCGAGGGGGTTAACAGCTCACCTCTTGCCTGGGCCTCAGTCGCTGCCATGGCATTCAAGGTTATAGAGATAGGGATGCCTCTGTGAATAATCATATTTCGGAGAGAAGAAAAAAAGCTTAGTAGTAAGATGTAGTGTGCTGGGTCAGGACGTGTGTACGAAACTGAAGCCATGAAGGCCCCCCAGCCCTACTAGAGAAGGGGGTAGGAAGAATTCCAGGCATCCCACTGCTGTTTGTGGAAAGGAATATGGTGCAAACCTATGAAAGAGAGAGAGGAACCAGTGATGCAGTATCCACAGAAGCCACGACTGAAGATGGAGAATCATGCTGCAAAAAAGCTGCAGATGTTTTTGGGAACCCAGAAACACTTGGCTGCTCGAGCTGAGCTCGGCAGAGATCCTTTTGGACAGATGTTTTGTGACAGAATTGCATTGTGGAAGGATCCGAACTATGTACTTTGGGATGGGCTCATTATGATGCAGCAAAAAGACAGTACTGAAAAGCTGCATCCTGTATTGTGGCTCTTGGACAACAGAGAATGGAAGAACTGTGTCCCTGGGTCAAGATCTCACTTGGGAAAGCGTCATGAAAGACTTTTCCTCTCGTGAGAGAGAGAGAGAGAACTTTATGGAAGGGCAAAGAGATGGTTCCTACCCCAGATCTGGTCAGAAATACCAACTTGCCTGGATTTACCCCTACCCCTGTTCCCCCTTTGTCTCCTGGTGAAAAAAAGGGAATATGACATCTGTTGTAAGAGAAGGAGGGGCGGGGGTAAGAGGTTGCCTTTAAATGATGCTTCTTACATTGATCTTGTTAGTTAATAAATAAATCAATCCTTTATATTCTTCAGTGATAGTTTGACTTGCTTTTGCCTGTGACCAGTTCTATTTTCCAGGTTTTTTTTCCTCCAGGAGAGGTTGTGGGTGAATCTCTGGCATCCAACCAGGATCAAACCACAACACTTATTTGTATTGAAAATGTGTGGCACATGGATTCCATATGTGAATATCTCAATTCTACTTTTTCAGATGTTTTTCCTCTGAAACCAGTGATAAAACACATGCTAGTTGTTGCAGTAGATACCTTAGAGAAACAGTATTGGTAGTACAGGAAAATAATTTTTGGCTGATGTTGCTTCAATGAAGAAGAGACGAAAACAAATCTATAGCTTTTATGATTTGACATGGGACTTGAATATACTCTAGCAGAAGTGCTAGGTATTCTCCTGATTTAGAGATGGAGTTAAATAAAAATTAAGTTTACTAGTAGTCAGGCCTTGTAGAGATTTTTTTAAGAAGTTTCAAGAAGCTAAAATTATAGTTTTCTTCTTGCACACAGACATGAGTAAGGCTTAAGACAGAGATGGAGCTGGAGACCTAGACAAAATACAGTGAATCTTCCCCATATCACGACTTCTCCTTCACGACCTTGCCCATTTGCGAAGCAATTTTTTCACAGTCCGATTTCCAGGGTCTGCGACTTCCCCAGAGCACGCATGCTCAGTGCCTCTGCTTTGCCAAGGGGCGGTGCTGGCTCTCCCTGTGAGATGGGATGGGCCTGCCCCCCGGGGACAGCAGGCAGGGACGGCACGCAGTTTCTTAGATGGTTTCTCCGGCTAAGCCTGGCGTTTCTAGCCCCGCGGGAGTCCCGGCGAGCCGGCAGCCACGGCCCCGCAGCAGCCCCGGCCCCGCGGCAACCCC
>WEKX01015840.1:0-16514 GCA_013390025.1 Pitta sordida | reverse complement strand
CAGGCTGTCTTACTGTTAAAAACAGAGGCAAAGAAGGCATTAAGTATTTCGCCCTTTTCCTCATCTCTACTTACTATATTCCCCTCTGCATCCAATAAGGAGTGAAGGTTGTTGCAGCCTCTCTTTTTGCTGTTGATGTATTTATAGAAACATTTGTTGTTGTCTTTTACAGAAACAGCTAGTCTGAGTTCCATCTGGGCTTTTGCCTCTCTTATTTTCTCCTGCATGACTTGACAACTTCCTTAAACACAACCTGACTTACCTCTCCTTTTTTCCAAAGGCCATACATCCTCTTTTTTCTCCCTAGTTCTTTCAGGAGCTCCTTGCTCATCCAGGCTGGTCTTCTACCCCTTTGACTCATCTTTTCAGCACATTGGGACCACATGCCCCTGTGCCTTCATGAGCTCATTCTTAAAGTATGTCCAGCCTTCCTGGACCCCCTAGTCACTAAGGGCTGTTTCCCTTGGTACCCTCCTAATTAAATCCTTACATACTTCGAAGTCTGCCTTCCGGAAATCGAGCATGGAGTTCTGGTTTGTGCCTTTTCTTGTCACACTGTCGATTGAAAACTCTATTATCTCATGGTCACTGCAACTCACATTTCCTCCAATGACAACATCACCAACCAACCCTTCCCTATTTGTAAACAGTAGGTCAAGCACAGCCTTGCCCCTGGTAGGTTTACTCACCTGCTGCGTCAAGAAACAATCATCAACTATCTCTAGAAACCTTCTGGACTGCCTCCTCTCTGCTGTATTAAGTTCCCAGCAGATATCAGGCAGATTAAAGTCTCCTGCAAGAACTAGGGCAGCCATTCTTGAGGCTGTCTCTAGTTGCTTGAAGAGCAATAGGTCTGCCTCTTCCTCCTGATCTGGCAGTCTATAACATACTCCGAGCAGGATTTCAGTTTTCTTGGCTATCCTTCTCACCTTAACCCAGAGCCTCTCAACCTGATCATCCTTGATGTCAAGTTCCATGGTATCAAGAGTTGATTTAACCTGTTCTGCAGGGGCAACTCAAAGGGTGGCATCTGAAAAGGTGCTGGTGGTCCATGCAAGTTTTAGGAGACCAGAGGTTCTTCAATAAAGATTGCAGAAAGCATCATTCTCCTCAATTCTGAAGCCTTCAAAACTCATTCTATTTAATTCTGTGCCTCTTGTTTGTTCATACTGGCGAGAAATACTCAGGTCTTCACATCAGCCTTTTGCCTAGAATCTTAGTTCATTAATCATATTAAAAAGAATTGGTGACCACCCCATTTCCTAGCAGGAAGCAGTGTCTCCTGTTTTAGCATTATATGGCCTTTAGGCTTACAGCTTATTTAGAGGACAAGCTTTGTAAGGACACAGTGACTGTGGGTCAAGCCACTGGGCTGCAAGGACAATTTCCTTCACTTAGGGCCATGAGGCTACAGCAAGGCATACCTGGATGAAAGCTTGTAAGGCAGCTGGTGATCCTCTCCTATGAAATGATCAAAGGTCTCTGCTTTCCCATCAAAAAAACTCCACAGCATGCTTTTAATAAAAATCTGTTTGTTTTTTTTTTAAGAAAGTAAATAGAATGTAACATCATAAGCAATTGTCTTGAATATGTTAACACATAGGGTGCTTTGTTATTTTTCACAGTATTTTAAAATATATTCCATTTTCCACTGGTTAGAATAGAAATCCTAATCACAGGTTTGGGAAGTGTTGAACGTAGAGATACAGTCAGCCTTCAGAAACACTAATTAACCAACACAAATTAAGAACTCTCCAGAAGACACTGAATTGTAATGACATTTCATTTACATCTACAAATTAAATGCTTTTTATCTTCTCTCTAAACTTAAGTGTTACTATGCCTGATTACATTTTCAGATTTGTCCCTCTCTTTTGTACCCGTATTGGACTGTCTATTTTACAAGCAGGTTTAAGCAGAACCAGTTAACATTTCCATCACTTCGACACTCATCTTACTCAATTAGGTTGGACTCAAACATTTCTGGGTAACTAAAACATATACAACGCAGTTTGGCAATGCAAACTTACTTGATCTGCTTGAGTACAACCAAAGACATAACTCTGTTTTTGTTCTGTGCTTTTAATGAAGGCACAAAATTAGACAGATTTAGGTCAAAGAAAAAAGAATCGCAGAATCAGTAAGGTTGGAAAAGACCATAGAGATCATCAAGCCCAACCTATCACAGAATATTACAGAATCACAGAATATTCTGAGTTGGAAGGGACCCACAGGGATCATCGAGTCCAACTCTTAACACTGTCTCCCTGGCGGGAATCAAACCCAGGTCTCCCACACACCAGGTGGGGACACTTACCACTGTACTAAAGTGGATTTTGACCTATTACCTAACCTAGCTGTTATGGTTTAGGGGTTTTTTCTGCTGCTCTGGTAGCGAGGGGGTTAACAGCTCAGCTCTTGCCTGAGCTGTCCGTGCTGCCATGGCCTTCAAAGTTAGAGATAAAGGCAGGCGTCTCTGCAGAATAACATACNGTCAAAGAAAAAAGAATCGCAGAATCAGTAAGGTTGGAAAAGACCATAGAGATCATCAAGCCCAACCTATCACAGAATATTACAGAATCACAGAATATTCTGAGTTGGAAGGGACCCACAGGGATCATCGAGTCCAACTCTTAACACTGTCTCCCTGGCGGGAATCAAACCCAGGTCTCCCACACACCAGGTGGGGACACTTACCACTGTACTAAAGTGGATTTTGACCTATTACCTAACCTAGCCAAACCTGTTAGCTAACCTGTTGCCATCCTGAAAAGAGCTTGCTAAAATGCTGTAGAGTTAAAATTCAGCTGCAAGAGTAACAACACATTCTAACTAATTCTAAACTTTGTGAATACTTACTCAAATATAATGCCAGTTATCACAATATTTGTAACATTTTTCTTTAAATTAGAACACCACTACTCTGGGTGGATAACGCTGCGTTAAAATTTCATGTTTATCTTACCTCCCTAAAGTTTTTAATTTTCTTTTTGTTATAGTAAGAAATGAAATTTTAATTTTGGTGCTGTGAATATGTCCCATTTTTTGCTAGTCACAATGAAGTTGACTTCAAACATCAAGGGGTATATACTGAAAATATTTATCCAATTTCTGCTTCATTACTTTACTGTTGAAATGTAGTTATTTTCCAAGATATTTTAACAACAGAGAATCACTGCACATGCCAACCTTTACACTTGTTCGCAGGTTCACAGGTTATTCTGAGTTGGAAGGGACTCATAGAATCATCTAGTCCAACTCCCACGCAAATGCCCACCTAGGAATCAGGCCCACAGGCCTGGAACCATGGGCACCACGCTCCATCCATTCAAGCCTCCCACCATCTAGACCACATGGCTGAGCTCCACATCAAGCCTTTTCTTAAACACCTCCAGGGATGGTGACTCCACCACCTCCCTGGGCAGACCACTTCACTAAGAGATCACTCTCTCTGTGGAAAAACTCTTCCTAACGTCCAGTCTAAACCTTCCCTGGTGTAGTTTATGGCCATGTCCTCTTGTTCTGGTGTCGTCACTACACTGTGATGAACCTGAGATTCAAAAGTGTCATTGATGAGTTAAGAGTTTCTCAGAATGGCAGGAAAAAGTGCTCCAAATTAGTGTAAAAAGCATCAGCAAGCAAAAAGATAGGTGATGAAGAATTACAGGGGATCATGGGTAACCGTCAGTCATTCATTTCAGTAGATTGCTAAGGTTTCAGAGAAAGGATTGTATTGAAATTCTTAAATCAGTCAACAACTCTATCCAATAATTCATCTCATAGAGGCTTCCTCCAAGAAAATGCCATGCTTTCAATGTCATTTAAAGCACAGGACATCAGTAATAACTTGAGCATAGCAGGCAGGAAAAATGAGTTTGGAAAAGCTCGTGTCAGAGCTTCAAACAACTACTTAGTAATTAACTTTTGTATTCTTGACAAAGAGGATACCACTTTCCCCTTACTAGTCTTAGCTCCAGTATATAATTTTCAGTATTTCTCGCAATAAGGTGAAAAAAAGGAAGAAGAGAATCAAGACAAAACCACATGAAAGCAGTAACCCTATCCGGCTGCATTTGTCAGAGGACTCAATGCAGACCAACACAGAGGTATTATTAGCCAGCTGCATGAACAAGGTTAGTGAATCAGCTCATTTATCATCACATTGTTCTACCCTCTGGTTCACCTAAAATACTTCTTTCCAGGATGAATCATTCAACCTAAAGTATCACTTCATAGTACTTGGATCACAACTCTGCACTGCAACAAAAACTGATTTTTAACCAACAAACCCACTCTAGGTAACTGATACTGACTACATCCAATAAAACAATAAAAGCATCATTACACATAAAAATAATTAATAAACATTTTTAAGAAAAAGACACTCTAGGTCTTTATACTTTATCTCAAATATCATACTTCTTTGGACCTGATGGCTTGCTATATTAACCTGATGTACATTGCAACACTTCTTTGGTGTCACTGAAATGGTATCTGGCAGCACAAGACAAATACAGTAGGGAGACAGGCTGTGAAACCTCAGGTGAGATACTTGACCAGAAGTTAAATAAAACTAAATGTGCTTAAGTACCCTAAAAGCCATATTTTCTTGAAGTGAATTCTACAGTCCTAGCAACCCTATCACTGATTTATTCTACTGAGTCAAATGTACATTGAAAGCAAGCACACTGGCATGAATTATTAACAGTTGAAGTGGTGTCTTAATATATTCTGCATCTATTTAACTGCTTAAAGATCCAAAATTTTGTAAGAATACGAAGAACTAATATTTCTCCTTTGAACAGAGAATGGACATAAATTCAGTATTACACCTCTTAAAGATGTGAAATTGTGTAAGAATATAAAGAACAAATATTTTTCCTTTGAAGGGAGAATGGACATAAATTCAGGACAGAATAATATCTAGTTAGACATAAAAGTGGAGAAAGCCACTATTAGTAAGCAAGTAAGAGCAGCAAAAGTAGTACAGAAGATGGAAGGGAAAGACCGTGAAGCAGAATTGCAGAAGGGTTAGTCGTCAAGAGAAAATACAACTTATATTAACATTCAGTCAAATTAGACACTTTGCAGATGATAAAAATCAGAAGTATATGTACAGAAAAAATGTTATTCATGCCATTGAATAATTTTTTAAATGCAGCCTGTACCCAAGTGTCTGACAACCCTTCCAGTCAGGAAAATGCCAATTATTATTTTACTACAAGAAAACTAAGACATGATGGTCATACAAAAACCAACCGGTAACAAGGGTAGACCTCAGGTGAATAATACCATCTGCCAAAATTCAGGGTCTGAAACCATCTCTGGTTATTTATGAAATATCCCTGATGCACCCTCCATCCACTAAAGAAGCAGCAGCACTGCCACTAGCATAATTCACTCCTAAAGATTTCTAATGATGAAACATGATTTATGAGAAACCTCTCTACAGGTGGAAAGATATAGTGCCCAGAATGCTTAATGTTAATTAGCATTGTCAATGACTGCTGAATGAAGTGCCTTACTTGATTGAAATACACACAGTTGTTTGGTCTACAGTGAGCCTTCCCTTTAAATAAAACCAACTCAGAAAAGTAAAAAAAAGTTTGTCACTCAAGATGTCCACTGACTTTATTCATACCTGCATACAAACATGTATGTTTTATAGCAGACACCCTGGATGCCAAAACACAGTAGGATTTGCTGAAGAACAAGTAGTCTTGAATTGTGAATGAACAGGTAGGTTCATAATTCAAAATGTTAGCATGTTCCTGATGTCCCCTGAAAACTTGCAATCACTGCCATAATGCTGAAGACCACCAGCCTTGATTTAGTCTTGGAATGTGGAACTCCATGCTTAGGCAGCAGAGATTGACTTTTTTGCCCCCGTCAGCATTTTAGTGTAGCAGCAGAGACATCCAAATATTTTTCTTGGATAGTGAATCAGACAATCATCTCAAAAGCAGGGAGATTTCAAAAAATTTCTGGAGGAGTAAAAAATGACTGCAAAAAGTCATCACATCCTATAATTTATAGGGATAGAAAAGTGAGCCACGTCAACTCTGATTTTACTGTTCTCATTGCATTCTAGCATTACATACTGGTGCTCGATCAATATGTTTTTTTTAAATCAAGGTTTCTGAGAACTGATAAGGGAAATTGGACAAGAACAATCTGTTAATTTGATAGCTTACAGGAACTGCTCTCATGAAAATCTAATGAGTTGTTAAAGGGCAACCCAAGAGGGAAGTATCTGTCTCCTGAAGGCTTTCCTGGGTCCATTTCAGCAGAATCAATCTAAAGAGCATGATTTCATACCATTTGAGACCTCAGTTCCACTGCTTACTTTAATGACTAGCTTTTTACAAAAGCTCACCAGAGCCAGTCCTGATCTTAGCCTGTGACACATGAAGAGGTTTCAGGTCTTAAGATCCTCTGGAACACTGCCACATACATTGAAACTCTTTAACATACACACACATGCGCACACCTCAACTGATTAACAACTTGCTCAAAATTCAAGCCTATTTGATAGCAAAATTCACATGGCAAAAAGAAAGGCGGAAAATGTTACAACTAAACTGACAAATCTCTCTGTCACTCCCCATTTTAAGAAAATTCAAGGGTTTGCATCACTCTCTTTACCTTCATTAAGTCACACTACTCAGAGATAATGCAGGTTCACTCCCAGAAGTGATTTTATTGAGGAACTCAGAGTAGCTGATCAGCATTTAAGGGAAGAGATTAATAACCTGAAGAGAAGCTGTTCCAAATGAGCAATCTCATCTTTCTCCACATATTTTTGCTCACATAACTAATCAGATTTTATAAAAAATAACAAGACTATGCCATGGTGTTTGGTTATTGACAGATTACTGCACCCCAAAAGCGTTTTATGGACAAGAGGTTTTTGCATATTTTGAATGTAATTTCCACACGCTAACAAGACAAGATAGGAATTTGAAGTCTCCATTTATTTCTGTACAACTAAATAGTCATTTACAAAGCATATAGAAAGCCTGACTGAAACTATCAAACATTTCCCATTTTCCACTTACTAGACATTTGACCTCTTAAGACAGTGACAATCACATCAGAAATGTTTTCATGTTCCCAAAGAAAAAAAAAAAGGAGGAAAAGAAGAAACACAGACCTTTTCAAATGTAGCATTTGCCATGCTTAAACACTGAAGATACTAGGTCAGGGCACGCCAAATTTCTGAGCATCTTGCAAAAAAGTCCATGGGCCTGTTCTGGCAAAAGTCATCCTGAATGAATGAATTCACAGGTTCACACAGCTTTACAGGTTATTCTGGATTGAAAGGGACCCACAAGGATCATGTAGTCCACCTCCCAAGCGAGCACCCACACAGGGAACGAATCCATAACCCTGGAGCCATGGGCACCACATTCTATCCATCCATCCATCCATCCATCCATCCATCCATCCATCCATCCATCCATCCATCCATCCATCCATCCATCCAAATCACCCATTATCCACACTATGTCACTAAGTTTCTCATGCATTCTTTTTCTAAACACCTCCAGGGATGGCGACTCCACCACCTCCCTGGGCAGGCCATTCCAATGAGAAATCACTCTCTCTGTGAAAAAGCTTTTCCTAACATCCAGTCTAAACCTCCACTGGAGTAGTTTAAGGCCATATCCTCTGTTCTGGTGCTGGCAGCCTGAGAGAAGAAATTTACACCCATATGACTGCAACCTTCCTTCAGGTAGTTGTAAACAGCAATGAGGTCACCCTTGAGCCTCCTCTTCTTCAGGCTGAACAATCCCAGCTCCTGCAGCTGCTCCTCATAGGGCTTGTTCTCCAGTCCTTTCACCATCCTTGCAACCTATCAAGGTCCCTCTGAAGGGCCCTTCTGCCTCTGGCAGTTCAACATTTGTCCCCAGCTTGGTATCATCTGCAAACTTGCTAATGATGGACTCAATTCCCTCGTCCATATCATCAATAAAGATATTAAACAGTGCCGGGTCAAGCACTGATCCCTGTGGGACTCCACTAGGGACCAGCTACCAGCTGGATGTGGCACCATTCACCAACACTCTCTGAGCTCATCCATCCAACCAATTACTAACCCAATATAAAATGCTCATATCCAATATACGCTCTGAGAGTTACTCATGAAGCTTACAATGGGAAACCATGTCAAAGGCTTTGCTAAGATCCAAGTACACTACATCCATGGCCTTTCTATCATCAACCAGGTGAGTCACCAGATCATAAAAGGAGATCAGGTTGGTCAGGCAACACCTACCTCTCCTAAATCCGTGCTGACTGGTGCTGCGTAATAGCACACAGGGTTGTCTGTTTCATGACATTGCCCAGGACTGAGGTCAGGATGACAGGATTCAAGCTGCTCAGCAAGTCTCTAACTACCTCCTCCTGGATTACAGCACCCCTACTTCTTCCTTCAGTCCAGAAATCCATTGTCCTGCAGGCAATCTGTCTTACTGTTAAAAACAGAGGCAAAGAAGGCATTAAGTATCTCTCCCTTTTCCTCATCTCTACTTACTATATTCCCCCCTGCATCCAATCAGGAGTGAAGGCTGTTGCAGCCTCTCTTTTTGCAGTTGATGTATTTATAGAAACATTTCTTGTTGTCCTTTACAGAAACTGGTAGTTTGACTTCTGTCTGGGTTTTTGCCTGTCTAATTTTTCTCCTGCATGACTTGACAACTTCCTTAAACACAACCTGACTTACCTCCCCTCTTTTCTAAAGGCCATACATCCCCTTTTTTTCCCCCTAGTTCTTTCAGGAGCATCTTGCTTATCCATGACAGCCTTCTACCTCTGACTCATCTTCCAGTACATTGGGATCACGCGCCCCTGTGCCTTCATGAGTTCATTCTTAAAGTATCTCCAGCCTTCCTGGATGCCCTAGTCACTAAGGGCTGTTTCCCCTGGTACCCTCCTAATTAAATCCTTAAGTAGTCCGAAGTCTGCCTTCCGGAAATCCTGCGTGGCGTTTGGTTCATGCTCTTTCTCATCACTCTGCCAATTGAAAATACTATTATCTCATGGTCACTGCAACTCACATTTCCTCCAATGACAACATCGCCAACCAACCCTTCCTTATTTGTAAACAGTAGGTCAAGCACAGCCTCATCCCTGGTAGGCTCACTCCCCTGCTGCATCAAGAAACAATCATCAACTGTCTCTAGGAACCTTCTGGACTGCCTCCTCTCTGCTCTGTTAACTTCCTAGTAGACATTAGGCAGATTAAAGTCTCCTGTAAGAATTAGGGCAGCCAATCTTGAGGCTATCTCTAGTTGCTTGAAGAGCAATAGGTCTGCCTCTTCCTCCTGATCTGGCAGTCTATAACATACTCCAAGCAGGACTTCAGTTTTCTTGGCTATCCCTCTCACCTTAANCACTCCTCCACCTCTTCATCCTCTCCTATTTCTTCTGAAGAGTGCGTAGCCTGCCAATGTAGCACTCCAATTGTGTGTGTCATCCCACCTTGTTTCCATGATGGCAACTATATTGTATTTTTCCTGAGGCACCAAAAAATCCAGTTCTTCCTGTTTATTACCCAGGCTGCGTGCATTGGTGTACATGCACTTCAGCTGGGTTGCTGAATATGTTTTTGACTCATATTTACCAGTTTCAGTGTCCTCTCGAGTGACTGCTGGATCCTCTTCCCCCTACTTTGGGGCTTTTTGGTTTATGTAATAAAAGAAAAAATCTAAGCAGTTGTAAATAACTGTTCGAATGTTTGCTTCTGAGTAAAACTATCTGTGTTTTTATTGAGAAGTTTAAACACTAAAATTCTGCAAAAAGACAATTTTCAATTTAGGTTAAACTACTTGTTGGGGTGGTGGTTTGTTTATTTTTTTACTTGTAGATTTTTGTTTTCTGAACAAAATCCTTCTCTTCTTTCAACTGCCTGCCTGTCTATACCTACACTGTTCTCTGTAAAGTTGCTAATTGTCCCTCTTGGTTAGTCTGCCTCTTCATAAGAACCTTGGACATGGCAATTATGCACAAATCTGAATGAATACAAGTAGAAGAAAGGGAAACACTCTCCAAATGCTACTGGGCAGTAAATAAAGGTGAATCAGTGATCCCCTCTCTTGACATTATGCCCTCAAAACAAAATCTTCTGCAACACCTGTGTAAATGTTCCTGTTGATTTCAGTGGCTGTGGTCTTATGAGCTGAACTGTCTCTGTCTCTTTGTATGGCTTTTTAGTAGTATTCTTTGCATCAGTGTGAGTGGAATGAGCTCAAAGAATTGGACTCTTGAAAGGTTTGACTCTCTGCCTACTGGGGAAACAGATGCTACAGACAGGCATGCGGACAACTGCAGCACCTCACTGCAAACATCTCATTTCTCACTCATAAATAGAAGACTGGAAGAACTGACTCAGAAACACAGACCTATTTCAGGATGAATTGCTTTTAGAGAAAAGCAGCTTCAGCGAGCCCTGTGAAAACGCAGTCATATAGGAAACAGAGTACTCAAGAGGAAGTGGTGCAAGATCACTATTGTCTTTAGATGTGTAAACACAACACCTTATAATTTTGAGCTATTTAAGAAATGTCTTACATTGTCTCATAAATTTAGCATTTTATTCAACTGGTAATATCATTCATGACTGATGAAGCAGCTCTCTTTGTTTTTCAATATGTTTTTCTGTTTATATTCCCCAGTAATTTTATCATGAATGCATGGATGCCTAGATAATAAAATAAAATTTTCTAGTGGTGGGCTGTTATTGTTAATCACCTTTCACTGATCCCTCAGGAGGAGTCCACAGATGCCTACAAGGTCTGTAAGATCATAGCTGAAAATTATTGTGAACCATGTAACAATTATTATGTTTCCACAGAAATGTTTCTTAAGTCTTTGCAGGACAAATTAAAGCACTTCATTTACATGGGGGGTATCATCCTCTTAAAACTGAGGGTAACTTGATCCATTTTAGTACAGTCGTGAGTGTCCCCATCTCTCACGCAGGAGACCAGGGTTCGATTCCCCACCAGGGAGGCAGTGGTGCCATTTAAGAGTTGGACTCGATGATCCATGTGGGTTCCTTCCAAGTCAGAATAATCTGTAATTCTGTGATTTAATAACTGAATGGCTCTCCGGAAATTCCCTGCTGTCTGCATTAACAGATATTTAAGGCAGCTGCTCAAGAGCTTAAAGAAGGGAAATGCATGATATTTATAATCAATGGATGGCTGTAGGGGCTTCTCACCCTAAGCTGCATAGCTCATTGATGCTAAAAGAAGCCTTATTGTGAGATTGATTCACAAAATAGTATTTCAGTGCAGTAGTTGCTTCAAGGTTTAGGAACATCAGTTCAGGTTGGGTTATCAAAAGGGCAAGACAGAGATTCTCAAAGGTACTTACGTGAAGATTCACATAAAACATTGTAGGAGTTTAGTGCCTTTGAGAGATGGGTTCCTGTATGCATTTTGTTAGGTCATTGTAAATTGGCAAAGATACCAATTTCTCACACAGGTTTCAACAAAGATTCCCATCTAGATTTCTGTAGGCATTATGTTAATCAAAATCAACAGTGTATTTTGTATCAAAAGATTCAAAATAAGTCAAGATTATTACTTGGATACCAGTGTCTTAGTGAATTGGTATCTTGACTGCTCATGGCACATCCTTTGTGAAAACACTGCTAGGAACTGCCTTTACCAGGCAGGAGCAAGAAACAAGAGTATGAAAGGCTATAGTCTTGTCAGTACCCCATGTCTCAAACTACTAATATTTAAGCCTTAGGTTTGGGTTCTTTGAGGTTTTTTACATCTGCTTTAGAATATCAGTTTTGTTTTTAAAAGAAGGAGAAAAGCACTCTCTTTCTCTGTTATTTCCCCCCTAATTTCCAGAGATGCTGAGCACCAGTATGTAGCAGGAAATGTATGCTGAGCAGCACAAAGGAGAGGCTCTGGAAAGAATGAGACTGGGGGGCACATATGGTGCGAAAGTTTGAACCAAGAGATATCAGTAAATCTGCTTTATGTATATACATATATTGATTGCACATTTAATTGGGAATATTGTTGTAAAATGGAAATGAGAAGCTGTACTCAAACTGTAGCAAGGAAAATCTTGCCCAGTGTTTGTCAGCTCAGTAAGTATTTTCTTGTGGAACTAACGGCATGTGCTTCGGAGTGCTAACGTGCTCTCTCAATTGTTTTTCTTCCTATCAGCTCTATTTGATAGTAAGACTTGTGTAGTACTGCTGTACTCCAACAGTCATTATTCAAACCATTTTTACATAGCCCCTACCTTAAAAAAAGAAAGTTATCTCAAATGATATACGCAAATACTTCTTTGCTAGCTATTGTACTACAAAAGGACAACTAAAAATTTTGAGAAAATAGTAAAGAGTGAATGGAATTTTAGCTGCAAGTTTTCTCTGTTTACATCCAGGCAAGTATTCACAAAAAAACCCAAGCATCAAAACAAGGTTATGTAAGCTAGCAACCCTTCTCACTTATGAACCCTTTGGCTTCTTGAAGGATTAGTTGCTAGAAATAATGCAAACAGTAATGTAGGCTCCTAACTTCAATATTTATAGAACTATTGCATTATTCAAACAGAGACCAGATTGGTAATTGTTGTAAGTTGTTGTCCTAGATTCTTGCATTCCTATGAATTTGACAGGAATTTGGTCTAGGAAAGGCTTAACGGATTAAGAAGGCAGTTATGGAGAGGCAATATCTTCATCTTCATTAGGATGACTTGCAAGGTGTTGTTTCTCTATAGCAAAGTTGACACTTTCAGTGACCAAAGAAACAGCCGTACATTAAACTATAAAAGAGCAGTGAAAAAACTGAGCCTTCTTTATGTTCAGGTACAATTCAAAGGGAGAGATGTAATACTTAGATTCTAACTAAATAAATACCATAGCAAGAACATTTGCTCCTAACTGTGGACTAAAAGACAGCTAAAATTGCCACCTCTGCACCTGCCTGCACAACTAGAGTCAGATCACTGCCCCCAAACAAACATTGCTGTTGAGTCACACAGGCACTGCAGGTGAATGTGAAATGTCTTCACGATGAGCCTGACAGAGTAAGGCATGAAAGCCTGGCAGAGGAAGTTCACAGGTTCACAGGTTATTCTGAGTTGGAAGGGACCCACAGGATCATCTAGTCCAACTCCCAGGCGAATGCCTTCCCAGGGATCCCAGAGCCATGGGCACCACACTCCATCCATCCAAGCCTTCCATTATCCAGACTATGTCACTGAGTTTCTCATCTAGTCTTTTCTTAAACACCTCCAGGGATGGTGACTCCACCACCTCTCTGGGCAGACCACTCCACTGAGAGATCACTCTCTGTGAAAAAACTCTTCCTAACATCCAGTTTAACCCCTCTTGAGGGCTTGAGGCCATGTCCTCTCATTCTGGTGTTGTCAGCCTGAGAGAAGAGATTTACACCCACCCAACTGCAACCTCCCTTCAGGTAGTTGAAAACAGTAATGAGGTCACATCTGAGGCTCCTCTTCTCCAGGCTGAACAACCCCAGCTCCCGCAGTCGCTCGCCATAGGGCTTGTTCTCCAGTCCTTTCACCATCCTTGTCACCCTTTTCTGGACCCTCTCAAGCAGTTCAACATCTTTCTTAAACTGGGGAGCCCAGAACTGGACACAGTACTCAAGATGTGGTCTGACCAGTGCTGCGTATAAGGGAAGAATAACTTCCCTAGTAGACAGCTAGGAGTGGATGCTCTGCTGAATTGCTTCAAAATTAAATATGAAAGGAACATTTTGAAAAAAGCAAGGGATGTTATTGAGTTATGTGAATTGCTGTGTTCACTCTCCCTCATTTTTTTTCATAATCTCTTAGGACAACATAATGCAATGAAGATCTGTTTCTTGTAGGTGCTGTGGAACACCATCAAGTCTTCAGTTCATTACATCTGAGGCAGAGAATACCTGCCCAGAGTAACTGAAATGTTGCTAGCATTTGTTTATATTGCACAGCTGGTGCTATTCAACAATCATCACCTGAATGTACTTGAAAGAAGAGAAGAATTGCTGGTAAATCAGAGGTGGCTTTTCACATCTTCCTAACCAATGGTGGACAAGTGAGACACACAATGGTTCAAGGAGAAGGAAAAAAAATTATTCTCTCAAAAGAAAAAATAAAGGAACTTGCTAATCTATGCACCAAAACACCCACAAACCTGTTTGATTAGAAATTTTTCCTACTACTAAATATCATTCCATATAATTGAAGACTTAAAAATATGCAGACCTGAGAATTCAAACCATCTCCAGTTTTCATGTGACTTATTTTCTGTAGTAATCAAGCACATACATATTTGGGACAGTAGCAGTTTCCCTGATTCATGAAGCTGAGGGTTTGGTCCACTAGTTTCAGGAGGAATTGATGGCGGCTGAGTTATACTCAACAACCTGCAAAACAGCTTTCAGTGAAGTGTTGAAATGCACACCAATGAGGATGATTTTTGTCATTGCCAAGTATCCTCTATCTGTAATCTTAGCAAGCCTGAGGCTGTTTTCATTCTGGTTACAGAAGTACCTTCCAACTGGCTGGAGTTCTGAAGTCAGGTTCACAGGAAGAGGAGCAAAGGTTGGTCACTGAGCCATAAATACGACTTCTAGGAATCAAATCTTACAGCTTGGGCTTGCAGTTCAAAGTGCAGTTTTTCCACGGATAACTAGCTTTAAAGGCTTTTTATGAAAAGCACTTTCACTGCATCAGTGTGGGACCCTTCCCAGCTCTAGCTTATAGCCTGTTCCTAGTTTCTTGAAATATTGAAAACAGAAATGTGAAGCCAAGTGGGTCCTCGAAAACCCAGTACTTTCTAATGACGAATACTACTTATGTTTAATCTAAAGTTATGCTAAAAGAATTGAATTGTCACAGAAAATGCAGCAAAAATCGATATATACAGATATATATCTAACAACAGAATCAAGTGCTTTGATGAGTTTAACTTGAGTCTATGTGTGAATTTTACATGCTTGAAACATAAACAATCATCTGTGGTCATTTTTGAGAATGGCTTCCTTAAGAAACAAAACACATCAGATCCAAGACAGAATACCCCAAACAGACTATAGTTAGTTGCTGGAATTAAATGGTCACTTTCTGAAACAAGCACTTAGTCTTCAGGAATGTATAGTATTTTATTTCCTTAAAGACAAAAATATTCAACAAAAAACCTTTGAGTTAACTAACAAAACTGTTGAGGAACAAAATCAATATTTATACACTGAAATTGAACACTCAAGAGTTTCTACTGTGCTGAACAGCAGAATATAGGTCCTTTTTATAAACAATTCCTACTGAAAAAATGACAGCTCTGGCACAAGTCACATTAGGAAGGGGGAGAGGTAAGACACATTTTTTGTTGTGGAGAAATGTAGTCTTGCTTTGAAGAATGCATGTCAGAGAGATCATCCTTTGAACTTGCTCTAACAGAGCTATTTAAAATATTTCTGTGCAGCAAGAGACCTTGTGGTAGAATATGTTAAAGTGTTCAAAATGCTGAAACAAATAAGAGGGATTTCAACAGTGAGCTTACTCACAGTCAGAGTGCTTGTGCATGTTAGCTATTGAGGTGGATTTTGAAGGAAGTATGTCAGCTAAACTGAATTACGCTGAATGGCAATACCTGAGTAATGTTTTATATTTTATCCCACTGGTTAAAAATTCAGTAAAAAGAAACCCAATACTACTTTAAAACTTTTATATCAGATTAAGCTGAAACAGATGAGACTAGCAGACTACCATGACTCATTATAAAAGCCCAGTAAAGCTGTCTGTGAGAAGTTCTATAATGAAAATCAAAACCCAGAAGACTAACTACCTTGGGCCTTGAATAAGAAAATTGAAACCTGATTCTCTACACAGAATATACAAGTGAATTTCCATGCAATATCATTGTGGAGAAATAAAGCACACAGTGACTATACACATATGTGCATTTCTCAAGCTTGAGTTTTGTGAAAACTGTGAATATCTAGGCAGATAGCAGATTGAAAAAAATCTCAGTTGTAACTGAGCAATTAGCAAATACTGTCCTGGAATATTCTTCCCCATAATAAATATCACAAGAGCAAACTGAGGACTAGAAATTTTCTTTAAGCATCTGTATGAGACCCTCCTATTCAATAAGTCCCCAATTCATATGAATGTGCCTACTCACTCTACTCTTCAACCAGCAAAAAATATGTTTCAAGTATTAGAGGGAATCTGTAGGAGCCCAGGCAGGATAGCAGCTCTCCTTTAAAGAAATGCTAATGAAAATATATTGATGTGGCTCCTACACTCTTCCATACACAACCATATTCTGATATCAAAAAAAGAGGGTCATTGCTTGTTCCACAACAAATATTTGAGACCAGGGTAGGTTTCAAACTATACATACTCAGTCTAGGTATAATTTGAAACAGAACATATAAATAACAATATGAAACTATACTTTCTGAGTGATCCCTCTGCATTTCCTTCTACTGTTTCTGTTTGAGAGATACTTTACTAAGAATGAGATCTCA
>WEKX01015838.1:658-13082 GCA_013390025.1 Pitta sordida | reverse complement strand
CCTGGTAACATAATCTCTGTGTAGTTAATAGCATTGTCACTAATTTGCAAACCAATAATATGTAGCAAACCCAAAAAACCCAAACACCAATCCAACTTAATAGGATTAAGTGCAGAACACATGCAAACTGGTGAAGCATCAGCATAATAAGTTTGATTGTACAGAGTTATGCTCTCGGTCAGATCTTTTTCTGCAGGAGGTGTCCATTTACCCCCGAGCCACGTGGTGTTGTTGTTAAGCAGTGGCACTTCTCCATCCCACCATGTAACTGGGCAAAACAATAGAGGATGTAACAGATGTGCTCAGTACATATGAGCGGATTATGGTACACTAAATATCACAAGAACTGATAGCATTAAAAACCTCATTGCTGTTATATCAGTCGCTGTTTATCAGTCATTCTGAGGCTTGATCCTCTTTGCTGGTAGCCAGTACGGTCCCGTAGGCAGCTGGACACAGCCGTATCCTTCCAGGTGTTGTCGTGCAAGTCCTTGTACAGCACTGGGGGCTTGGTGACTGCCTCATCCAGAATTCGCCACAAGCGTTGCACAGCTGAATCAGAATCAAAGCTAGATATATTTAGAAAGGTAAGAACAAACAGAGCTTTCGATAACTGTTCTGTAGCTGTAGCTCCCCTTTTTTGTTTTTGCAGCATGTGCTTTAAAGTCTGATGCATGCACTCAACGATGCTCTGTCCCGTAGGAGATTGTGGAATCCCAGTTTTATGCGCAGTTCCACAAGTCCGAAGAAAGGTTTGGAAGGCATTAGAAGTATACGCAGGGCCATTGTCTGTGTTGATTTCCTTCAGTAGGCCCATTGTAGCAATAGCACGCAGGAGATGCTGTCTGACATTACGAAATTTGTTTCCAGTAAACCCCGACACTGCACTTACCCTCGTTGCCTTTACCTTCTTAACCTTCTCTTTTCCCTCAAGCTCCCGGACTCTCTTTTCCAGGACACCAGTGGGCAGTTTGTCCCACTTCCTCATGTCTTTCCCATGCTGGAGAAGGAAACGCCACAGACTAGTCCGGTATGAGACTCCTCCCTCCTGTACACGGGGGCGGCGGAGCTGCACCAGTGCAACTGCAAGCGCATTGTGTCAGGTATGCAGATCCTTGACGCACTCAGCGAGAGTATCTGCCAACTTACGAATATCATCAGTCAGAGTCAGGACTTCCGCAATGGCAGAGCCGTCATTAGCCAACTGTTGGCATCTGCGGCATAATCGGTCACCGGATTGTCATCATCGGGTGCTGGGTCCTTAACAGTCACTACCTGGCCAGCGTGCACTCGCCGCTTAGACACACAAGGAAGGATATATTTCTCGTAGGATCTCATTCGTTCGATGACATCAGCGACTGTGTCCAAAATAAAGTTAATATTAAAATTTGGCATGGCACGTATGTAGCTCTCTGGTCCCAGTTCCAGGACCCTCCCCCACATCTCAGGGGTGCAGTCAGCCTCCTCAGGGTCCTCAAATATTGGGCCACCATCTGCAAAAATGTGACTCAGGATCCCCAGCTCTCTCAGCCTCTGTATGGCATCATCCATGGTGGTCCAGGGCTGCTGTGCCTGCTGTAACTCCACCCCATGGGAGCGGGGATATCTCCGCTTCACAGCTGGTAGCAATCGCCTCCAGATACTGCAACTATTCTGAGATCTAGCAAACTCAAGGTCCATCTTACGGCTACCAGAAAGCCCTTGCATTTTCCTGGCCTCCCCATCATCAATGTTTTGCCTGTCCCTGGTCATCCCAGACTCTAAGCAACCAGGAGAGGATGGGCTCTCTTGGGCGGCATGTGATAGCCTTCTTAATCATATTCATCTGGTCATAGGGGATTGTCTGTGAGGTCACTATCCATTCGCCAATTGTGCCCAATGTGCCGCCCCCCCCTCTTTGAAGTTCCTTCCTGTGGGGCCACAGTCTTTGCTTTTTCAATTGGGGCAGCCTGCTTGCTCAGTACCATGGTGGACTGGATGCTTGAGCCACTGGTAGTCACCAGTAGGTCTGAATTACCCACCCCCTTGATTTGGGCATCGCTGAGGCTTTGTGGGCGTGGTGCCATAGTAGGCTGGACATCTGAGCTACCCGTATTCACCGATGGGTCTGAATTACCTATCCCTTTCGCTTGGGCATTGCTACATGTTTGTGTGCATGATGCCGTGGTAGGCTGGGCATCTGAGCTACTGGTGGTCACCAATGGGCCTGCTGTCCTCACCCCCTTCCCTTGGGTGTTGCTGGATGTTTGTGGGCATGGTGCCCGGTGCGCTGGAGATCCGAGCCACCAGTGGTCACAGGGTAGCTCTTCGCCCTCACCCCTTTTCTTGGGGTCTGCTGAGTGCTCACAAACAGGACATCAACCAAAGCCCAGCACACTGCAGCCAGGTCCCTCTCCGCAGCACCCTTCGTAGCACTGCTGCCCAGGTACTCCTGGACTCTGCTGGGAATTTGCACCTGTTTAACTAACTGGAGTATGTCAGAAGATTTGGTATGCCATAATACCTGATTAATCTCCTCTGTCAGTGCTCCCAGCCACTGTGGATCAACAGTGTCACAGGTGGGTCCCTGAGTCTGCTGCCTTGTTTCTACAGCCAAAATAAGGAGTCCCTTAAAATGTTCCCATGTCCTTTTCAGCATGGGAAGTGATATGTAAACCATGAGCACTAGGTGCATGATAACTGTCATAGCTCGTATAGGGTCGAGTGAAAGAAAGTGAATGCCAGAAAAGATGATGTTGTTCCCAAGCCAAGGAGAAGTGAAATCATGGAAAATGGTCTCTCCTCCCATGCCACCCTCTAAGAAAGTGTAGTTTGTCCAGAGCTCCCACGGGTGCCTGTTAATATTGCGGTACGGACTGATGGCATAGTAAACATTGCTAATGAAAGTGAAGGGTGGCCAGGTTAAGAAGGCCTGGAGCCTTAAAAAACTTAAAAACTGAAAAACAGTCCACACAACCCTAGTGAGCCCACTTAACTGAATTGTAAGGATAGCAAAAGGAAAAATGGTAATCATGCCTAACTGCCACAGAACTGTAAAGAGAGAGGATATCCTGGTGAATGTAGGTGTATATGTGTGTGTGTGCCAAAGGAATCTTATGATCCTGTTAGATCTCTTAACGTGTCTCGTCCTTATCCCACTTGTTACACCAAAAGATGTCTTGGATTAAGACCATTAAAGGATTCTTTATCACTCCTTGGAATAAGATCATTAGAGATATAACAGGATTTATTTTAAAAAAGAAAGGAACAGGGAATATAAAATGGGAAATAATTTGTGTGCAAGTGATATCAGCAGCAGGGAACCTGAAACCAGGACTCCCTCCTCCCAACACGCGATGGACCCCATTCCCAACGCGACGGAATCCCTCAACCCCAACCCTCACCAAAACACCAATACCCAAAAGAAAATCCCAACAACAGCAAAATACCAACAAAAACGGTAGCAATGCCCAGTGGCTATCATCAGGGAAGGACGGTAACAGATGATGCCGATGTTCCACGGATTCAGCTGGGAGAAATAGCAGCAGGAGTGGGGGCCAGAGTGGTAGACGACTCCCGATGGATGGGAAAGCGAGTTTGTGTCACGCTGTAGCTTTTAAAAGCTCTCCAGTCCCTCCTCTGGTAGTTTCCTCTCTGTCCAATGGGGTAGCGCTCCAAGCTGCCGATCTTGTGTTTCTTCTGCTAACACCGGAGGAGCCGGTGGTCCACGTCATCACCTTGGCCGCCTAGAGCTGCCTCCGCGCGGCCGCCCCCCTGCCCAAGCAGGGAACCGGGCGGGTGCACTGCCGCCACTGCGCACCACCCCACCGCGGCAATCCAGGACCCGTCTGCTGTGCCACTGTGCTCTGCGCTGTTGGCACTGGCATCCTGCTCGCGAGCCCCCGGAGTGGCAAGGGGGGGGAAGCCAAGGCGCGGGGAGGACTGCACCACGCCACCACCCCTTCCCCCCCCCACCCCAGGAGAAAATGGAAAAATTCAAAAAGAAAACCAAGTACATGTGTGTTAACCCATGGCAGTGCCAAAAGATAGAGGACCCTTACAGGTGGTATCGACTATATGTACTGCTGTATCTGCTATGGTGACAGGTTCAACAGTGACGACATCCAACCCAGCACTACCGGTGGTTGCCTTGGTGCCTCCTGAGGGAGCACCTACATCCAATCTATCACTTCCACTAGTTGCTGCGGTTCCTCCGAAGGGGGCACTTCTGCTCTCTTAGTTCCGTTGGATTTTGTGGCACCAAACCTTGTGCCCCTCAAGCCGTTTCTGGGCGAGGGAGCATTTTTGTGAGCACTGGGTCTGGAGCAACACTGAGAACTCCTATGATAACCTTTCCTACAGCGGGGGCATATGGTTTTAGGCTTACGCTGTGGCTGAGGACAGTCCTTTACAGTGTGCCCCTCCTGGCTGCAGTAAAAACATCTAAGCGCTGTCCAGGCTGCGAGCTGGCTCCCTAATGCAGCTGCAAACAGATCAGCCTTGTGACTCTCTGAGCCAACATGAGCACAAGCATTAATATAATCCACGAGAGTAGCATCTCTTTTTGTGTTTCTGAGTGTTTCCAATACACTTTTACAGTCTGCATTTGCATGTTCGACAGCCAGTTGCAAGATCAAGGCATCAGCAGCTTCCGTCACATCGACATGACGCTCAACAGCCCTTTGCAGGCAATCCACAATTTGGATGTAAGGTTCCTGTGGACCCTGCTGAATGACACTGAAGGGCTTTTTGACTTTACAAACATCAGGTATTCTGCGAAAAGCTTTTAGAGCTGAACAACCTGCTCTCTGCAAAAGATCATGTGGAAATGTTGCCTGAGAGACAGCAGTAGAATAGTGTCCTTCCCCCATCAATTGATCTGGATTGATTTGAGTACCCTGCCTGTCTGCAGCTGCTACCTCTGCAGACCAAACAGTAAACTGAGATATCATTAAAATCAACCTGAAAACAACCTTCCAATCATGTGGTACCAAAACATATGCCTCTGCTATTGTCTGCAGCAAAGACTCCATGTAGGAAGACTGCAAACCGTTGTCTGCAAGCATGCGCGGCAGCTCTCGGATTAAGTCATAGTTGATGTTCTCATGGTGAGGAAGCTGTCCCAGGCAAACAATTACCGGCATAATCTGCAACAATTCTTCCACAGGCACAATATCAAATACACGATCATTACGATTTTCAAGAATGTCTTTCAGAGAAATCTGTAAATGCTGGCACCCAGTGTCTGGGGTTCGTGTAGTTGGCAGTGCCGGCACAGCATCTGATGTCACAGGATCGGGCTGCTGTGCCTCCGCCAAGACGCTAGGTGGCAGAGGTGCATCAATGAAGTACCAAGGTGTTGCCATGTCATAAGATGGTGGCCATTACATAGTAAGGTGTAACACGTTTGTCCGGCCACCAGATGGCAGTAAATTGACGCATGGTGGAGGGAGGGACCACTCCGTGCCGGTGGGGTGGGGCTGTTACTGGACATCTGGGCCTGCTGGACTGGAGCCAACAGCCTGCCGCACACTTGGCAAACTGCCAATCATCAGCCACACTGTCGGGGGGTGCAACCGCTGAAGTGGCACCAGTGATGGGCACATGGCGGAATCCCACAGAGGCGGGTCCGCAGGTCCCGGTAGAAGTTCCACGCCTAACTCTAGCATTTCGGGAGACATGGGGCTTTTAAGCAGAGGATCTGATACCTTGGGCTTACACCATCGGGACTTATGCCAGCGGTGGCCAGTCCAATTAAATCGGCAGTGTCCGTACTTTCCTTCTGCTGTAAGTGCAAAGTTTGCGGATCTGTGTCTCGATCTGCGTCTGGATCTGTGTTCGGGAGATCTGTCTTGGGGAGATCTGTGTGTGGGAGATCAGGTGGCAGGGATCCCACATCTTAGGCAGAGGGCGTGTTGTAGAGACGGTGTGATGGTTGCGAGCATAGCGTGGCAAAAATTAAACGCCATGTAATGAGCAGATCGGGGCTGATAGTGTGGTCCTGTACCTGTGCAGCTTGAAGCTGTGGGCTGTTTTTTTGCCAGTGTTTTACGTTGTAGGATCCTGTAACTGGATACCACGGGCAGTTACAATCGATCCACAGTAGCAGGAGCTTGACTTTGTGAGGAGCAGTGCCATAGCCTTGCTCCTTAAGGAGATGCATTATCATCTCAAGGTGAAGCCATTGTAATTTGCTCGCTGTGTGACCCATGGTACCCAGTCGTGACTCTAGACCCAAGGCCGTGTTATACTTGACAGTCCAGGGTGGGCGTGCGTGAGAGCCGAAGTCGGAGATTGTTCGTAGAGTTGGATTGGCAGGCCTTCACTCGGAGTCTGTATGGGAACTCATGACCCTGTTCAGGGCTCCATTTGTAGCGAGGAGACGAGAGACGTGGACTCAGTATGCAAGCGAACACACTGAATAGGTTTATTGAAAATCCGTGCAATTCTTATGCAGTGAAGTAAACATATTTTTCACACTAATATATCCCCGCTGCATTATGATCCATCCATTACGACCCCGCGGATTTGGAAGGAAAATTTCTTGCAATTTTGCTTCAGCCATTTGTGAGTTTCCCTGGCTGACTCATGTGCAGTGCCTCTGCTCCGCTGAGGGGCGGTGCCGGTGCTCCCTGTGGGGCGGCGCTGGCCTGGCCCCATGGGGAGGGCCATGAGTCATGCTGTCCCCTGTTACTCTAAGCACAGCCCGGGACTGAACCCCCCCAGGGGCGTGTTACTGCTTCCATGGCTACTGGCGGGAAAGGGAAGTGCCCCCAGAAAGTGGGGCTGGCCGCAGCGGCCAGCGGGACATGCTCACTCCGCTGCTGCAGCTGAACCCCAGCCAGGGCACGCTGCGGGGCCCGGGCGTGACGGGCATGAGCAGCGGCACAGGGTTTGGGCTGTGAGCACGTGCGGTGGCAGCAGACTGGCAGCAGCTGCAGAAGCGACAGCATTGCCAAAGAGAAGCCGTGGGATTCTAGAGGGGGTTTCTTGAGCCAGAGGGGGCTCAGAAACACTTCCCTTTTCTCCTCTGTGCTGAGAGAGCCCGTGGAAAGGAGCGGAAAAGTGTCCGCAGTGCTCTGGAGTGCCGGGGGGTGGAGCAATGGATGTGGTCTGCATGCAAATTACTGACCTGCACGTGTTTGCGAGTTTGACGTTCTGCAAGACCTCTGACATGACCCATTTCTTGCAAATGAGGAGATATAACTGTAGTTTTTCCACACTATTTTTGGCAACTTGTTTTTCACCATGCAAGTGGTCTTGACCAGCAAGCTTCACATGAGAATCTGTCTAGAAGTTTACATACTTCAGCATGGGAAAACAGGGAGTAACAGGGAGGACTACTCCATTCCCGTGGGACCCCTTCAGGGTGGAAGAATACTCTCATGAGAAACCACAGGGGAGTGAAAGACACTTCACTTGTTACCATGAGATTGCTCAATGAAATAGAAATCAACATCTCTGGTACTGTGAGATTGTTTTAGTTAGCTGCAGGCCTGTCTGACTTTCAGCACCTCTCAGGCCTTTGCTCTTTTTCATGCTGTGATGATATTTTGCCAAATGTGGCTTGTTCCTACACTTGTCCATCCAACCAGTTACTAATCCAACACAGAATGCTCCTATCCAACCCATGCTCTGTGAGTTTCTTCTGAAGCTTACCATGGGAAACCGTGTCAAAGGCCTTGCTAATATCCAAGTACACAACACCCACGGCCCTTCTATTATCCCACAAATTCCCCCCCGGACCCCTTCGTGCCCACTCGGGACCCCAACGTACCCCCCAAAAGGATGCCTAGTTTTCTACCTTAATTTTGACTGAAAAATAGGAAATTTTCAGTGGAATAAAGAGAATTTTGTGTGACATTAAGGGAGGGTTGATAGTTTTGGGGATTGGGGATGAAATTGGGGGAATGCAAGAGGAAATTATGGGGACGTTAGGAGGGATTAGGAGAACTTGGGGTTGAATTAAGGGATTTGGAGTTAAATATTGAGTCTTTAGGTGGAATTAAGGGATTTTTGAGATGAATTAAGGGGATTTGTGGTGATATTTGTGGGATTTGGGGGGGAATTATAGGACTTCTGAGTGGACGTCAGTGGATTTGGGGTAAAACTTGGGATCTGGGATACAATTAGGGAGATTTTAGGTAGAGTTCAAGGGATTTTGAATCGAAGTAAGGGGATTGGGGGGAAATCAGAGGAATTTGAATTATATTATGGGGATTTTAGGAAGGGTTAAGGGAGTTCTGGGTTGAATTAAGGGATTTTGAGTGAAAATATTCAATTAAGGAAATTTTGAGAGGAATTTGGGGAATTTGTGGTGATATTTGTGTGACTTTGTTGGATTAATGGTATTTGGGGTGAAATCAGGATTTGGGGGAGAAATTGGAGATATCAACTGGAACTAAGGACATTTTGAATGGAATTAGGGGAATTTTGGGTGGAATGAAGCAGGTTTGGAATGAAATATATTGACATCATGGGCAATATTTGGGGAATTTGGGGCAGAATTCAGGGAATTTTTTTTGAAACTACGTGGGTGCAGGGGTGGGGACATCCCCTGACGTGTCTGTCCCAAATCCCTCCCGCAATCCCAGGAAAACAGTGGGGCTTTCAATGCCTTTGCTAAATTTCTTTATTTTTACCCTAATTTTGGATGTTTTGAAGGCATGATGATGAATCACAGGTAAATCAGGACCAAAATAAGGGGATATATGTGTAGGTGTCATGTGAGTATCTGTGGTGTGGGGTTTGGTTGGATGGGTGGGCTTCCCTTACCAGTGGGTCCGTTGGTGTTTGGTCAAGGGAGAGCTATGGATGAAGCTCTTCCCACACTCTCCACACTTGTAGGGCCTCTCTCTGGTGTGGATGCTCCAGTGGATGACGAGAGTGGAATTCTGTTTGAAGCCCTTTCCGCAGTCGGTGCAGCAGAAGGGCCTCTTCTCAGTGTGTGTTTGCTGATGCCTGAGGAGATGGGGGGTTCTCTGAAACCTCTTCCCACACTTGGGACACATGTAGGGCTGTTCCTTTCTGTGGGTCATCTGGTGGTGGATCAGTCTGGAGCTGTGCCTGAAGCTCTTCCCACATTCCAAGCACTCATAGGGCTTCTCCCCTGTGTGCACAGGCAGGTGGATGATGAGCTGGGAGCTGCCTCTGAAGCTCTTCCCACATTCCCCACATGTGCAGGGCCCTTCCCCCGAGTGGGTCATCTGGTGCCGGTTAAGGTGGGAGTTCCGGCTGAAGCTCTTTCCACATTCCAAGCACTCATAGGACTTCCCTTCGTTTTGAAGTTGCTCATGGAACATCAGGTCAGAGCTCTGGCTACCTTCCTGGCAAAGGGTGGGTCATTCCTCCTCACAGCACCACGGGCTAGGTTTGGAGCCCCTCCTCCTGCAGGCTCTCTGTGGCTTTTTCTCTCCAATGACTTCCTGCACTGTGGGGCCTTTCAAAACAGCCTCTTCCACGAGGTTACTAGTGGAGTAATTGTCCTCTGTGCTCTCCATCATCAGTTCAGCGCCTGGGGGAGGAAGGTAGAAGGGATTTCCATCTGTGCCAGAGGGAAGGGGAAGGAGATCCCCCCAAATCCATCCCCAGCAGGATGGTATCAGCAGTGGGGTTGTCCTGCAGCCGGAGGCAATGCTCGGCTGGAAGATGCAGGACTAGAAAGGGACAAAGGGGCACTGACTTCCTCCTCACCTGCCTGGCTCTACTGGGGCATCTTCCTCTTCCTTGCAGCCTCCTCTTCCATCCAGCCAAGATCTGGGAAAGATAAATCCTGTTTAGGGGGGGAAAACCAGGTGTGAGCGAGGTGGGGTGGGGCTTCCTCATGCCCATAACCATCTCAAGAAGTCACGGGGCAAATTGTGTCCATAAACCCCTCCAAAACACCAAGATTCAACCCAAGAAAACATCCCAAGAGATCTCTCTCTTTGGTATCTCCACTTTGGGGTTCTGGGGGTTCCACGTGTATTTGAGGTTTGTCATCTCTGGGGTCCCTGCCCTCTACAGGGTTCCAGGATTCCCAGGTACGAGGGTGCCGTGGTTTGACCCTGGCTGGATGCCAGAGATTCACCCACAACTTCTCCTGGAGAAAAAACTGGAAAAAAACTTATCACAGGCAAAACAAGGCAAACAACAAGTGAGGAATATAAAGGGTTTATTTATTAACTAACAAGAGCAGAGCTTAATGTGAGAAGCATAATTTTAAAGGCAATCTTTTCCCCCACCCCTCCTTCTCTTACAACAAATCTCATATTCCTTTTTTCCTCCAGGAGAAAAAAAAGGAGGAACAGGGATAGGGGTGAAACCAGGCTTGTTGGTATTTCTGACCAGGTTTAGGGTAGGAACCATCTTTCTGCCTTTCCATAAAGTCCTCTCTCTGTCATGAGAGGAAACGTCTTTCATGACCCTTTCCCAAGTGAGATCTCGACTCAGGGACGACAGCTCTTCCATTCTCTGTTGCCTGAGAGTCACAGCACAGGATGCAGTTTTTTAAGTACTAGCTCCACTGTGTTATTATGAGCCCATCCCAAAGTACATAGATCAGATCCTATAACAATGCAATTCTGTCACAAAACGTCTGTCCAAAGCTCCGGCTCCGTGTTTCTGGGCTCTCAAAACATCTGAAGCTTTCGCAGCATGATTCTCCATCTTCAGTCGTGGCCTCAGGTGGATTCTGCATCTCTGGTTTCTCTCTCTCTATTCCATAGGTTTGCAGCCAGACAGTCTGCTTCATTATCGTCCATTCTACGAGCAGCAGTGAGATGCCTGGAAGAACATTTCTACCCCTTCTCTGGTCGGCCTGGCGGGGCCTTCATAGCTTCTCAGCTTCTCACATAGGCCCTGCTCTGGCAATCTACTTACTGTTACTAAGTGGTTTTTTTTCCTTTCTCAAATATGTTATTCACAGAGGTGTCTCTATCTGTTCGTCCTTGATTTCCATGGCAGCGACGGAGGCCCAGGCAGAAGCTATTAACCCCCTTGCTGCCAGAGGAGAAAAAAACCAAACCATGACACAGGGTCCCAGGAATCCAAGGGCTCCTCACTCTGGGACCTTGCTGGGTGCAACTGGGAATGCCTGGGATTACAGTGGCAGTGACTGGAACCATACTGGGAGTGGCTCGGATCACACTGGGATCATATTGGGATATACTGGGATTACAGTGGGTGTGAATGGAACCTCCATACGGGGGCTTACTGGGAGCTCCTGGGTCTATCCTGGGAACCAACTGGGGACACAATTGGAGCAACTGGGATCAAATAGAAAGTACTGGAACCATGCTAGGGGGACTGGGATCATACTGTGAGGAACTGGGACTATACTTAGGCCTACTGGGAGTACCCAAGAGAAAACTGGATCATTGTAGAAGCAAATGGAAGTAACTGAGAATGACTGGGGCAGGCTGGAGAGAACCGTGAAATACTGGAAGTGACTGGGATCATACTGGGTTAACTAGAATCATGCTTGGGCAACTGAAAGTGACTGGGAATGACTATGAGCATGCTGAGAGCAACTGGGATATACTGAGAGTGTCTCTATCCATACTGTGTGTGTCTGGGACCACTCTGGAGGCAACTGAGAATGACTGGGACCCTGTTGGG
Organism: Pitta sordida; assembly: GCA_013390025.1. Lineage (NCBI taxonomy): Eukaryota > Metazoa > Chordata > Aves > Passeriformes > Pittidae > Pitta > Pitta sordida. The sequence goes on along the minus strand of WEKX01015838.1, from coordinate 1,505 downwards.
ATCATATTTGGGGCAAATGAAATATAGTGGGAGAAACTGGGGTTACACAGGTGTCATGGGTTGACACATAGCTACTTGGTTTTCTTTTTTAATTTTTTCCTTTCTTCTTTAGGGATGACAGCCCTCCCCATGCCCTGCCCCGCCCCCCCCTCCCAAGCTGGAGCCCTGTGGGCTGCAGGAGTGCATGGGCGGTTGGCAATGCGGACTCCCGAAAGCCTGTGAGTGGTGGTGACGCCACATGAACTCTCGGGGAGTGGCGAGTGCGGGTGGGAGTCCGGAATGGCACAGCAGACAGGTTCTGGGCTGCCACAGCAGCACGTCACACAGCAGCAGCACACCCACCCAGTATTCCCTGCCCAGAACCACAAAGATATGATGCGCAAGATGACACTGGTGCCCAATGCACAGCACTTCCATCGGAACATGTGGGGGTAGAACCTGTTTCTATTGCTGGTATAAAAGATGGATCACAAGCTTTGACCCTGGTGGAAGCTGAAGTGAGCCTGACTGGGAAGGAATGGAAGAAACATTGTATTGTGACTGGCCCAGAGGCTCCATGCCTTTTGGGCATAGACTATCTCCGGAACCAGTACTTCAAAGACCCAAAAGGACTTAGGTGGGCGTTTGGAATAGCTGCTGTGGAGATGGAGGGCATTAAGGAGTTGAATGCCTTGCCTGGATTGTCAGAGAGCCCATCAATAGTGGCTCTTTTGAAAGGGAAGGAATAACAAGTACCCATTGCCACCTCAACAGTGCATCATCGGCAGTATCAAACAACTCGAGATGCGGTGATTCCCATCCACAAGTTGATCCGGGAATTGGAGAGCCAAGGGGTGATCAGTAAAAC
>WEKX01015834.1:33221-51026 GCA_013390025.1 Pitta sordida | reverse complement strand
AGATAAGACACAGGGTCTTCCATGCCACATGCCTTTCAGGGAGGGAAAGGGAGATAAGAAGAGATACCTATTGTTTGTTAAAAAGGAGAAAAGTTTTACAATAGAACAAAAGGCCTCTCCCCATGACAGCTTTACTTTTGACTTAGAGACTTTTTGTGGCTTCAGTACATCATGAGTTTCCCCCCCCCAGCTTTACAGGCTTTATTGCGTTTACTGTATTTACTGCTACTTCATGGATTTTGCTTATTGCAGCATCTTTCTGGAACGAAATTCGAGGGATTACTGTATTCTATTTTAGAAACAGATAATGCTGTTAAAAAAAGAAAGCATTGCAGATTTATTCCACAATAACTCTACCTTCTGTATTTCTTTTTGAACCTTGGTTGAACTTAGTCCTCTTAGCAAAAGTAAACATGCTGTGGCGTGAGATGTTTTGTGTGATGCCATAACAGGTGCTAGATGGGATTTTAGCTACTGATTTTATAACAAAGTTGGGCTTTGCCGCTGAAGTAGTATCCTTTGCACGGTCAAGTGCCCTGGTCTGTGTTTTAGCATTTGTCCTTTTTGCTCTCTGTGTCTTATTGTAGAGTTAAAGAATGAGAACCACAATCCTCAAATGCAAATTCCTCCAAAAGCACTGTCTATAATTTAATAATTGAAGGGGGTTATTATACTTGTATGTAGACTCTATATTGTCTTTGGTATTTTAAGATTCCTTTCACTACTGAGGGAGGCTGGGACAGAGAAGAACTATTGTATTGTAAATCTTTGACATTTGAAGGGGAAAAGGCCCTAGAGCTACAAAACCACCTTTTCTTGTTCCCATCCAGTTTTATTCAGATCTAGTTGAGTTTAAACAGTTCAGACACCCCATTCCCCTTAACTTGTTAATTTTTCTCAGGAGATCGATCTCATTCTGCCAAATCAATGCCTGAAAGTGGTTGTTCAAGGGAGAGGGTCCCAGACTGCCATCAAAGCATTAGAGTGCATTATGCTGGGAGCTGACAGAGCAGATATGAGTTGGAGGAAAACAAGTTGGTCAAGTCCTTCCTCCTATCGTTAGCTACATCCCTTCAGCCTCTCAGAATACCTCCTGGGAGAAAAGATTCTCACAATTCCTGGGAAGCTTGGAGAAGCAGTAAAACCATAGTCTCAGCAACTCTTCTCCCTCCTTTGGGGTCACAAATATGTGGCACTGATCCCACCTCTAGAGTGGGAGGGAAGAGTGGGATAAACTGAGCCAGGGCTTCCCTGACTGCTGTTGGAGTTAACACTTAGCTCCGTGAGCCATCTTTTGCTCTGGGATAAAAGCTTCCCTCTACTGCCGATTTATGTCCTGCATCTCAGCTGACAGGTCTGTGTTGTATTTTCAGGCTAAAACCCCTAGTGATGAATATGTAGTCCTTTTTGCTGTCCCTATTAGAAACTGGCATTTCACTTTTTAAAGCAAAAGCTGGGAAATTACTTTAAAATAACTTTTCATTGTTTTGTAACAATACATAGTAGAAACATATTTGCAAATTATTTTGTTTTAAAAAGTAATCCTATAATGGAAAAGATTTAAAGTGACTTTATATCTGTTATTTCTGAATTTACGTTCCTTTGCTGTAATATTTTTTTCCTTGTCATCGTGCATCATAATATGAGGCCTAAAGCCGGAAACACAGTTCAGTACTTTATCTTTCTTTTAAGGTATTAACTTTTGTGAAATATCAGGGCAGAGATGGAAGAGCTTCAGCTCCTCCAAAGGGTTTGTTTCAAATACATTGTAAACCAAGTTCACTGTAAACCAAGTTTGGATAACAGAAAAACTAAGCATTACCATGAAGACTGCTGTATTTGCAAAACAGCCTTAGTGTTACATCTCTTGCTTGAATTCATTAGTTAAGGTCTTTTGGCAGACCTTATACAGAAAAATGTATGAGTTTTACGAGTGGAATAGTCTTATATTTTATTGTGATGAAATGCCTTATAATGGCTTGACACATGTCAATTTTACAGAAATTGTGTTAATGAATTATGCTCTTTCTCTTCAGAAAAAGTACTTTTAAATTTCAATTTTATCTAAATGAAAGGTCATCTTAGTTCAGATTAGTTTTTCTTCCAAATAAAATACCATTAGGTTTCAGTACTGCCAGGTATTCCTGTCCATGTTATTGTGAGGAAGACACAATGTGAATATTTGGCTGTTAGCTGATCCGATATAATCTTTTCTATTAAAGAGCAGAATGCATGTTGCCAACCTTTTGTTATCCAGTTTCCCTACTGCAGCACAGTGTCAGATTCTGCCAAATGGGCTTACGTTTTTCAAATCTCACCAATGACTTTAGTTATCTTTTCCTGGTAGTCTGCATCCTGCCACTTAGCTGTAAATGTCATACACTCTTCTTCATTCATGGTTCCTACTAAGAGTTAGTTTTATTTAAATTGTGTACAGAAATATGCAGGGAGGGGTGAGGGAGGGAGGTGTATGTGTATGAATTTATTCTAGACATAGGTGCTGTTGAAAAGACTTTGATAGGGAAAAAATAAAAATGCAATTCTTGCTGGTTACACCCTGTCTGATTAGTGGAAAAATAGGCAAAGATCCATAAAAAATGTCAGAGTGTAGAAGATTTAAAAATTTATTCTGATACTTCAAGGCATAGTCAGTTTGGACTAGCTTTTTCCCCCTTATATTTCTGTAACTTGTACCTAAACCTAGCTTTCATAATTTACCTACAGACATTGATTTCTTTACATATAATCTGACCTTTTCTGCTGTAATTAAAAGGAGAAGACAGAAATAATAGAAGTGAAACAGAAGACAGTATATGAAATGCTAAAATTTGTTTCTATTTCACTAGTTGCAGGATATCTTCCTTTTAAGTATCTGATAGGGTGATCTGCTGACAGATTGAAACTCTAGTGTGGAGCACACCAACCTGATATTTTTGAATAATACTTCACTATAAATCTCCAAGTGTGTTTTGCTGTTTAAGACATTTTACTGTAAGTAAAATCTTGTTATATGTATATCCATGCATGTTATGTAACATTAGAACAAAATACTGTCTTGTTCCAAACCAAGTGAAAGACCATTTTCAAAATGTTTCTGTAGCAGGGAAGAGATTCCATGTGCTTTATATTATTCTGAAGAATGTCATAGACATGATATTCAAGAGCACAGAATACCTAGCTGTGATAGTGCTGTACTTTTGATTGTTAGTAAAGCAAGGAGTGTAGATAGATACCAGTGCTGGAAAAGATGTGTTCATAGCTATACACCAGTGTAATCTAGCTAATATTTATTAATAGGAAATCAAGCAGCTATCTAGAGTAACTAGATAGCAGTAACTAGCAGTAAGGGGTACTTATCTGTACCCCCTACTGTAGGGGGTGCTGTAGTCTCCTGGCACTACTTGATGGTAATGAAATAATCACCTGCATCCAGTGTGAGCAGGTGAATGACCTGCTTGTTACGGTAGCGGACCTTAAGGAGCAGGTGGAGAGGCTTCATAGTATTAGGGAAAGTGAAAGAGAGATTGATTGGTGGAGGCATACCCTTCCATCTCTTGCTAAGGCTCAGAAACCTGATGAGATTGAGGCCTTCCCCCACAAGGATGAGGGATTTTCTCTTTGTTGTATTATGTCTCTGCTGAAGATGAGGATGCTTCTGCGATTTGCAATTTTGGTAAATACCTTCTTCAGTGATGCATTGTTAATATAATTTGTACAGTGCTCCATATTATATTCCACCTCATTGATTATTATAATACAGAAATGCTTCAGAAGTTTAGTTCTGCCCCAGTGGAAAATACCAAAGATGCCATTCCTGAAAGCTGCTTTTGCTTCACTGACAGATGACTTTGCCAGATCAAATAGGACGATAGGAAAGCCACTAGTGAGCAGATAAAAACTGCTCATTTATCTGTCCATCATGTATAGCCAAGAGATTTTTACTTTTCAGATAACTTTACTATGAATCAAATGTTGTTATTTGTGTCTTTTTGTGATTACCCTAAACTCAAGGATCATGAGATTATTGTGAATCTTTATTGTCATTTCCTGTGCCATTCAGAAAAATAATGCGTATTTCTGTTAAGACATCTGAACCAACTGAAAACAGATGCTAAGAATTTACCCTGTCTTTTCAATTCAGAATTTATACAGGGGTTTTTTTGGTATTTTGTAGACCTGAAGTAGAAAGTGGTGAGAAGCGTGAAGATCTTAATATACAAAAGTAATCCAACTGGTACCAAACCTGATCAGAAATGGAAGGGCCACATCTTGGGATGACAGCTTTTGTTGCCAGCTGTAGCATGCTTGATGACTAGGTGTTTGCCACAAATACTCTAAAATTTTTTTGGTGAAACTGAGTTCTGCAGACTGTCAGACATTGAGGACTGCCAACAGAAGCTAGATTTGTGAGACATAGGCTGTCTCCTTGGTGTGTTTGTACTGACCTCTCACTAAGTGGTGAGAAGGAAAATATTCTGTCAGTTTGTGTGTGCGCCAATTAAAGCATCATATAAAACTGTCTTGTGTGAATCCTGAGGTTCATCTTCTATGTTTATTAAACATCACAAAGTTCTACAACAAGAATTTTGCTCATATAGTATGGACAGTAAAGAACAACTTTTCTGAAAGCGCGTCAAGTTGTATATTTAAGATTATATTAAAAAAAAGTTTTGGTCAAATTAATCCTCTGAAAGAGACAAGAGAGGTTCAACGTTGTATTCTTAAATGATGATTACTTTGATTGCCCATGCTAGATACATATTTTATATCCATCTCAAAATTGAGATTATTTACTTTTCGACAATTTAATAATGTTATTGTCCTTTTTTGTTCAAGTAACTACTTAAATTTGCTGGTTGCAACTTCTGATAAACTCATATACATAAAAGTGAATTTTTTTTTCTCATTTTCTCTTTTCCAGATAGTCTCACCTTTGTACTGCCTCCAAGGAGAGGCTTTACTCTTCTGTGGAATCTGTAGAGCAATTACACTTTTTCGTCTTTCCTTTATATCCAGGGAATGAATTTGTTTCAAATGCCATGTTTTGGACTGGAGTTCAGTAGATAATAAGATCAATATTTTAAATTTCTAATTCCTTTTTTTGTGACCATCACTTCAAGCACTTATCCTTCCTTCTAACTGCATAATAAAATTCTGTCGATTTCCTTGCTTTCTATTGTCTTAAGGTGGCACAGGGTCTATCTGCAACTCATTTTTTCTAGAGTGTGGAATACAGTCTCATTCTTGGTGAACTTCTGGAATGGTGGTGCTAATATTTAAATTAATAAACCTAGTAACAATCCAGGGTAGCTCAGTAGTAGCTGTACCTTTTTGGTAAAAAAAAAATAAATTAAGAATAGTGACTTGACAGAGAGCTTCATTTCATAAAAGAGTCTACAGAAAAATTAATGAGGTCTACTTAGTTTATGATTACTGCTGCTCTGTAGATGCCTTTCCATTTGCAGGATGCCTTATTCCATAATGCTGTGTTATATCCTGTTTGATTTTTCCGGTTATCAATTTCTGTTAGCTTTGTCTTTCGTCAGCTGGACTGAGAAAAGTCACACAGTGAATAAACTTTTTCTCTGTATTTGATCATCAGTAAAATAGTAACATTGTTTCTGTTATATTATGTGTACTGACTTCCTCAGATCGCTCATTGTACTCTGTAAAATCATTTGTACAAATCTTTTATGAACCTGTTCCGTCCTGTCAGCATTTTGTTGAGAGAGAATACATGAAAGTTGTTCTGGCAATAGCCTTCCAAGTTTGTTTGCTAGGTAAAATACTGCACTTCTGCATCATCCATCTCTTAAAATAGTTTACACTTTTGGGGCCACAGTGTGACACTTAAAATCATGCTTACCTGGCTATTCACCATTCTGCTAATTCCATGTTCTATTGATCTGTGGATCATTAGCTATTTCTCTTACTTGTATTCAACTGTATCTTCAGGGTACCCTGGCCTTGGCTACCTCTGCTTCTTGGCTACTGTTGAACCAAAGCATTGGTTTTGAGGTTGTATGTCATGCAAACTCAAAAACTCTTTGGAGAGTTTCTCTTTTCTAGGATACCATCCGACTTCCTGTAATGTGACCTACATTCTTCACAGATACATGCATATGCAGGCACCTGTTCTGGTTTTGTAATATATTCCTGATTTAGCTTTTAACTCTTGTTTTGGACTGTTATGGTTTCAGTTTAGCAAGAAGTCCACGTCACTCAGTATTTAAGACTTGCCTTCCTTATTGCATACAATTACAGTAGCCTCATGCTATTTGTTGATTTTTCACAGGTTCACAGGTTATTCTGAGTTGGAAGGGACCCACAGGATCATCTATTCCAACTCCCAAGCAAACGCCCACCCAGGGATCAGGCTCACATGCGTGGAACCACGGGCACCATGCTCCATCCATCCAAGCCTCCCACCATCTAGACCATGTTGCTGAGCTCCTCATCGAGCCTTCTCTTAAACACCTCCAGGGATGGTGACTCCACCACCTCCCTGGGCAGACCATTCTACTGAGAGATCACTCACTCTGTGAAAAAGCTCTTCCTAACATCCAGTCTAAACCTCCCCTGTCATTGCTTTAGGCTATGTCCTCTTGTTCTTGTGTCCTCAGCCTGAGAGGAGAGATTCACACCCAACTGACTGCAACCTCCCTTCAGGTAGCTGTAAACAGCAATGAGGTCACCTCTGAGTCCCCTCTTCTCCTTTTTCCTAAATGTGTCTCTAGTTGAAAAATAATTGTACATCTTTAAGCTAAAACAACTTGCAAGAAAAAGGATGCAGATGAATGGTAGTTCTTTGTACTTAGTTATGCCTTCTTCCTTTGCCAAAATACCTTTTAAATCAAATTGAGTAATTTTGTCCTACGCTAGTAACATGAAGTTAATGGTTTCAATAGTGTACAGAAGAAACATTTACTTTCTGACATAAAAGTGTGACATAGCTACCAAATTAAAGACAAAGTTAGTTTATCAATTTTATATTAAACTAAATATTTAAGAGTACTAAAATAATAGTTTTTATCTTTGACTGTAAAGCTTTTCTGATAGGTTGACTCCTACTGTCATTATACCTTTCTCAAAGAATTCCCTTCATTACTTTGCTAGTAAATTTAAGCTATAGTTACCTGTATCTTGCTATGCAAGATAAAAAATAATCATTTTGATTTAACATTTTTGTTATTATTTGGTAACATAAACTATGTTCTCAAGTAAATGCTCTTACAGAATTTTATGGCATGGTAGGAATTTCAGTGATACTGTCACAAAAGTTTACTCTCTGACTTGATATACATATTTTAAACTCATATAGTAGGAATAGTCTGTACATTTGCATTTGTGGTATTGCTTTGTGAAAATTGAGTGGTAGCATTTAAACACTTTAAAAAGAAACACATCTGAAGCCAAGTAAGAAAGGTCAGATTCAAATAGTATCACAGAAAAAGTTTTCAGTAAGAATAGTGAAGGGAATTTGCTGGTTTTAAAATGGTTCTTGACAAGCTATTTGTTTATTTATTAGTTATTAAATGCTGTGTTGTTAAACAGTGAATATCTGGGTGTTCCATGAAAATTTTGGTTGGATATATGATTTTACTTTTAATTTGGATGCAATTATCCAGAGAAACCAGAAGTAACATGGAAAGAAAATGACAGGTATATTAGTTAATAAATTAGGTTATCAATTTCTACTTTTACCCACTGACGTTTATATTTTGAGAGTTAAATAAAAGAAAATTCCAACAGTTAACCAAAAAATGACTTTGATTTTTAGTTCTGCTTTTGAAACATGGAGAATGGGAAAAATCCATTTACCAAAGAGAAAACTATGTAATCATGTTTACATACTCTTATACTGGAACGAATATTTGATTGCATACTTGAATAAAACCCCATTTGTTAATCTGGTGACAACAGTCTTGCATGTTAGTATTTTTGTGGTGGCACAAGCTTTGCTGAGACTGGAGGCTAGAGGTGCTCTTTGCAGACCAATACTGCTTGACAAATCCACTGGGATAGCTTTCTGAGGTGGTGTGTGAGACTCTGTGCAGTACTGGATCCTGGGAGATGGAGTATGGTCTGGTTATCACCATATTAGGTCATTATATTAAAAAAAAAAAAGTGATGGCATGGCCCTGAGGTTAGCACCAGGGCTGTGGGCTCAGTCCCTCTGTGGGCATTCCGTTAGGAGTTGGACTCGATGATCCTTGTGGGTCCCTTCCAACTCAGAGTATTCTGTGATTCTGCGATAAGTTAACCAATAGTTAGCACTACTTTGGTCAGTACACAGTGTGGAATGAGAGCAATGGCAGTTGCATTTTGCCTTTCAGGTTTTCTGTTAGTACTGAAAGCTCCCTGAAGAGTTAGCAGAGTGCTAAGCATCCTTGAGATGTCTGTCTCAACTTATTTTAGTGCAGATCCAATAAATACCTCTTGAGGCATCACAGATTGCCAAAAAGTAGATGGGATCAGTCAAGTCACTCAGGCATAGGACTAGGAATAGAAGTATTGTTTTTCTTCCAAATGGGCTGAGCTGTTGCAGGTGGTATGTATAATACTTATATGTACAGTCAGGCCTCCTATACCACAGTACTGTAGGTCTTGACCCCTCCCTGTGCAGCCCTCCATCAGTGTAGAGTGGCAGCTCATTAATACGCAAATTTGGCCCCGGTCGCCCTACCCCCACAGCTTTGGAGTGACTGCGGGATGTTCCCGGAAGTTTCTCGCACAGTTGGGGGAGCGAAGCTGGACTCCTTTGTCTCATGGGGCAGCTGCAGTGGAGAGAGGAGTCACCGTGGGGCACGGGTGGCACTGGCACGGGTGGCGCTGGCATGGGCGGCAGGGGGAGGATTTTGCATATTCATGACTGCATACTTTGAATATTCATGTGTGTCAAGTTGCGCATATGCAGTCCTGAAACAGGCCTCCTTAATCGCTGAAAAATCACGCAGCAAATATGTCTGGGGGGCGTGAAGTGGAAGAGGGCTGACTGTACTTGTTTTGTAGGTTTTTGTTTTAATCTCTTAAAATCCATACTTCACTGATCTCCATTACATTTTCTCAAGATTTATAGAAACTTTGCAATCCTTTCCATCCTTTTGCACTCTAAGATTTTAGCTCACTTTCTCCAAGTCACAGAAATGGGAAGTACTTTTCACTAAAGCCAAGTAAACATTCAGAAAAAAAGTCCATCTCCCCAATCCCTCCTGGTAACTTCTACTCTTATGCCTTAAGTTGCTGCGGAATGCTTTCCTGTCCTGACAGATGTTCCTCCCATGTTTTATGGAAAGAAATGAAGTCATTTTAGCACATGAGGATGTCTTCTGTTCTCAGACTTTGTGTTAGGTAATTTACTGCTCTCTGAAATGTCCCTGGTGAATTAATGATTTTCTAACACATTCATCAAAGTTAAAGGCTTTTGGGATGCCACAAAGACAGTCATCTGGTAAGTCCACAGTCTAAAGCTATGTTTCTTACTTTTGTCTGCCATGAAAAAAACCCCTAAATTCTGTAGTACGAGATATTTAAAAAATATTTTTTCTTACTATGTCTTGTAGACTACATGACAGTTTTCAAACTGTCTCTAGTCTGTCTCTACTTCATTACATGTTTTTGAGTTCTCCTTCAGTTGAAAATTAATATTTTGAGATTTTAAGATTTTTAAGATTTTAAGATTTTATTTCTACTGATAGCATTAAAGAACTGTCTTTAAATATTGTGATTTTTCCTCTTCAGGGATAGAAAGAAATGTACTTTCAGAACTAATGCAAGAATAATTCTTAAACAATGAATATAATTGATTTTCACAGCCATGACATGACAGATTAATTTTTATATAGCATTGGGATGAATTGTCCACTTAAATGTATTTATATCAGTAACAGTTAATGCTATGATAAAATAATTTCCTTTTGGGGAGCCGTGTTCTTGGACAATAACTAACGATTTTTTACAATAGGGCTTTGACGTTACAGCTCGCCAATAACTGAAGCAGTATTTATGCCACCAATCCACAATCTGAGCTATTGTCTTCCTAAAAGACCTTCAAATAGATTGATTTCTATAAAATGACAGTCTGTGGATATTTTAGTTGTAAACAAAAAAAATTGAAGTTTAGGTGACAGATACTCCTTTCTAAATGTTGGAAGTGATCCAGGATCATTCACTCAAGATGTTATCTGTCTCAGAAGACATTTTATTATTTGAGCACGCTCATATCCAAAGATCAGCGCATTAAACAACACTGCTTTAGAGTGTTGGCTCAGTAAATGATTCTGTTTTATTCTAGGAATTATATTTTCTGTACTCTTATATTTACTAGAGGAAACACTTAAATGTGTACTGCCACAATTTGTATGTGAGAAATGTGGATATTTAGGATTATGATTTACAGACTAAGATTCTGAGAAGCGATATGTGACAAGAGATACGTAGTGGATAGAAAAAAGCATGTGTTTTGAATGCCTAGGTGCTTTTTTCCTCGTGCATGTGCAGTACAAGTCTCTCAAATATTTACAGGCGTATGCCTTTTGCTGATACAGGATTTGTCTCCAGCATTGTGTCCAAAAGTTAAATGAAAATGTTTTATATACACAGTAGTAACACATATATTCTACTTATGGGGTAAGTGATAGAAAGACACAATTTCTGTGTCTTTACTTGGTCAAGTACTTTTCCCTGTTTTTCTATATGTTTTTGTCTATTTCTGAATAATTTGCTTTGAAAGCATAAAAGAATAAAGAAAGAATAAAGATGATCTGGGAGTTAAGGAACCTATTAAAATTCTTCATTTCCTAAAATGTCAAGGAAATTTGCAATGTTAGACCCTTATTGCCATAGGCTAAACAGCAGTCCTCTGAAAAATTTAATGTTTAATTTGGCGTATTTGTTTTGAATGTTAGCTATATTAAATGTTTGTATTTTCTCTGAGCTTGAATGAAGCTTAGTATTCTTAGCATCTTGTGTAATTCCTGTTTCCTGAAATATATTAAGAGGTTATTTGAGGTCGACACTGTTGCTTTCGGAAGACACAGCCCTCATGACCAGCAGACCATGCTAGCCCAGGGTGAGCTGGCTAGAAACATCATGTTTGGCTCATGTACTGCTGAGTTGTATTGGAAGACATCTGAAAATACTCTGAGGTTAATTTAGGCAGTAACATTTTTATTAAGTAAAAAATTATTCCATTAAAAACCATTAAATACTCAGTATCTGTATTCATGTAAACAGCAGCTGCAGTTAAGACTGTCGTAGTTGAAATGGGAGAAGTGGTGTCTGTGAGTGGGATGGCAAATGGACCCTGGTAGGCTGTTTCTGCTAACATATGGGCTGTTATTACGAAGCAGCCTACGAAATCTGGTGGTAAGCAGTACATAAGGAACTGCAGTGGCTTAATAAAGGCAGGAAAGAAGACTAATATATATGGAGAAAAAGTCAAGATCTGTTATTTGACTTAGCCCTTTAGTGTTTCAGCTTGACTTGCAAACTAAAATGCCTTATAAAATGAGATCAGCATGAGGCTGACTTTCTGGAAGTGGAAAAACTAACCAAGATATAACTGTTTGCTTGCTTTCGTGATTTGTGAAATTCTTGAACCTTCACATGGCTGCCATTTTATACCTTATGATCTGTGTTAAAATTCATGGAACTCATGTTGTTCATTATTGGATTGCTTCTATTTTAATTTACTTTTTGTGCATTAGTCTGATAATCAGTTGTAAACAACCAGCAAACTGAAAGTCCTTGCGTAAAATACCACAGTAAATATGCACAATTTAACCTAATCACTTTTGTGGCAGGATAGGAGTAGCAATAGTGTTTGCAGTCTGGGGATAAAGACAGTCTTGTAAGGAAACTATAGGGACAGGATAAAATTGAAGTTACGTAATTTTTTTATTGCCCTGTCTCTTACCTCCCCCACTTAAATTCTTTGTATGACACTTGAATTACCGGCAGTACCAAAAACTAGGAAATTAATAAGCTGGGACTCAGTGCAGTAATTCTCTTTAGAATGGGGTGGAGATTCTGCTGGCTTGCAGCAGCGTACTTGCAAAAGGGTAATATTGTTTAAAAACAAGGATTTGAAAAAGCTTTTAGAAACTGTGCTGAATAGTGTTTTTCAAGAGGGAGCAAGCAGTTGCAAGACTGAAATGATGTTTCGTTGTATATTTCAAGGAGCAAAATGTCAGAATAATTGTATAAGTTCTGTTTCAAGTTTTAAAATTGCTCAGAATAAGCTGTGTAAGATTCATATGTGTGGATCATTAAATTCTGACTAATAACTTGATATTTGGTGTTGGATTACATCAGTGATTTTCCGCTGTACATTTACTGTCACCTCACTAACTGTGAGGATAATTCTTTTGTTCAGTTGCTGTGTCCAAAAATAATTAGCAGCTGTGCAGAGTCTCTGTGGAAAAATAAAAGCCATATTCTTAAATTACAAATGCTGAAAAAAATATATTCAGTTGCACTACATGAGACTCATAATTTCTGTTTTAAACCATGGCATGAATGATGGATGATACAGAGTTAAACAATCATGCTTCAACTTTTATCTCCATTGACTAGAATTTATCCTCCAGTAAGAAAAAAATGTGCGAGAAGACAGCTATTGAATATGAGGACAGAAATACAGAGTTGCCTTGGTCCAACACACAGAACTCACTGTATTAAGTACTGGATCACTGCCAAAAAAAGCAGCATTAAAAGCTGTTTAGTCCCTTTCCTTGTCTTTTCTGCAGAGCCAGGTCACAGAATGATGTGCAAAAAACCGAGATGGAGTGACCTAAGTGAGGTTTGTGACAAAAATGACGGAAACAGGAAGGTGTAGCTGATAATGGAAATCACATCTGGAGACTAAAATAAGCATTTATTTATATAGAGTTTAATAATTCTCCACATTTAAATTTAAGATGATACAAATGGAGCAACATTTTTTTCATGTGGTATGATGAGAACCTTGATCCTGAATAGCGGATAATCCCTCAGATATGCACTTTCCTTTTTGTGCCATTTGGCTTTCTGTATAAGTCTTTGGTTTCATTTAATGATTATTCAGGGATTTTCTGTTTTAGAGGTACTACTTTGGCCTACTTGAGATATTATGTCTCTGAGAAAGTGAAATACATTTTTTTCATTTCCCAAAAATGAGAAAAAGGTGCAGAAGGGGAGGATATCCACATAGACCATTGCTACTTTACTATAACATTATTGTGACTAGCTGGGGGGTGTAGGGCTGGATGACCCTGGGTCCCTTCCGGCTCGGAGTGGCCTGCTAGACTGTGAGGGATCTAGGTGGTGTTACGCTCTGGGATGTGCTCTCGGACTCTGTACGGGTGTTAGGTGGTGAGTTGGACTAGATGATCCTTGTGGGTCCCTTCCAACTCATAATATTCTGTGATTCTGTGATTCTGTGACATGCTTATTACATTCTAATTAGAAGCTTTAAAGAAAGCATAGCTGTATAAATATGTGACCTCCTGTTGTCATAGCACAACAAAATTACTAAGGGAGTTATCTCACTTATTATTGATTTCCTCATCCCCTTCTACTCCTTAGTGACAACATGTAGCACTAGAGGAAAGACGTGATGATTATAAAATTTCGTGAANAAAAAAACATCGGCAGTTTGTCCAGCTTGATCTCTCCATCTTCAGTCGTGGCTTAGATGGATTCTGCAGTACTGGTTCTCTCTCTCTCTGGTTCATAGGTTTTCACCCAGTCAGTCCAATTCACAAGCAGCAGCGGAATGCCTGGAAAAACATCTCTACCCCTTCTCTCGTGGGCCTGGATGGGCCTTCAATCTCTCAGCCTCCCGACGCAGGTTCTGAACTGGCACACTACATCTTGCTACTGAACTTTTTTTTCTCTCTCCCAAGTATGTTATTCACAGAGACGCCTCTATCTCTATAACCTTGAAGGCCATGGCAGCACGGATAGCCCAGGCAAGAACTGAGCTGTTAAGCCCCTCGCTGCCAGAGCAGCAGAAAACCGCCTAAACTATAACAGAGATACGTTATCTAAAGAGTAATTCCCAGCCCTTTTTTTTTAAATAACCTGGATCTTCCCCAGATACCTGCTGCTGCTTCCCCGTCAAGGCTGCTGTGCGGTGCTTGTGCTCTTGTAGCTCTGGCTATGCTTGTGCTGTCTTTATACCAGAACTCTTCCAGGGGAAGCTTGTCTAGGAGTCTTTGGAAGCAGAAAACCTCCAAGAAAACATGCTTATAAGGGCTTAAGACCATGGAGACACTACTCTCCTGTAGTATATATAAGTATAATCCTTCATTTTATCAGAAACAATAATTTTTGATCATGTAATATACTCTGAAAGGCTAGGGTGTTAAGTTGAAGGTGTGATCAAAATTGGTTTTCCCCCTACCTCTGATAGTCCATTTAGGTGTGTTTTATTAATTTTGTTCTTCATCCTTGAAAAGGATTTTATTTTCTAAAATCGTTACTATTCATTAACACATCCATTACAATGAATGTGTTGGAACTTATATTTTTCCTTTTCTAAAGTCTGGAAAGTGGAAAAGCTTATAAAGGTTTTTACCTTTATCCTCTGAAATACAAACGTCTAGACAAGTCCTTAAATTATCTTGGACTTTCTAGCTCTTTCATGTCACTAAAATTTTTCTCCCCCTCAAAAAATTAAATAAAATTCAGTTTGGCTGGCTCAAATTATGGAGAAGATTATTGTGTGAGGTATTGAAAAACACTTGAAGGACAGTGCTATCATAGGCCATAGCCAGTACGGCTTCATGAGGGGAAAGTCCTTATTGAACCTGATTTCCTTTTATAACAAGATAACCCATCTAGTTGATCAGGGGAAGCCAGTTGTTGTAACCATTTTGGATTTCAGTAAAGCTTTTCACACTGTCTCTCACAGTATCCTTCTAGACACAGCTGGATAGCACACAGCTGGATAAACACACCGTGTGGTGTGTGAGTGATTGGCTCACAGGTTGAGCACAGAGGGTAATAGCAAATGGGGTGACAATCAGTTTCGTGACCTGTCACTAGTAGGGTTCCACATGCCTCCATCTTAGGTCCTGTGGTCATCAACATCTTCATAAATTGCTTAGAGGCAGGACTGGAAGGGATACTGAGCAAGTTTGCTGAGGATAGAAGAATTGAGAGGAGCTCTTGATACCCTTGAAGGCAGAGAGTCCCTGCAGAGGGTCCTCGACAAATTAGAGGACTGGGCAATCACCAACCATATGAAGTTTAACAATGGCAAGTTGACTATGAGTCAGCAGTGCCCTGGCAGCCAGAAGGGCCAACTGTATCCTGGGGGGCATCAGGCAAAGCATTGCCAGCCAGTCAAGGGAGGGGATTGTCCTGCTCTGCTTTGCACTGGTATGGCCAATTTTGTGGCAGTTTTGAACACTGCAATATAAGAAAGACATGAAGCTATTGGAGAGTGTCCTTAGGCAGGCAAGAAAGATGGTGTAGGAACTTGAGGGGAAGCTGCATGGGGAATGTCTGAGGTCACATGGTCTGCTCAGCCTGAGGGAGACTGGGAGGAGACCTCTTTGCAGTTAAAACTTCCTTGTGAGGGGAAGAGAAGGGTCAGGCACTGATCTCTGTGGTGACCAGGAATGGCCTGAGGTTGTGTCAGAGGAGGTTTAGGATGGATATAAGAAAAAGGTTCATGCAGATCTTAGTAGCTATTCTTTTGCCTCTTTTTGAATTTGAACTTGTGTGTCTTTCCTTAATAATGGGAGAGGAAGTATGAACTGGATTTGTAGTGCTGGTTGTCTTTGCTTGAAGAATCTGTATCTCACATCTTTCCATTTGATGTTGTTGGTAGCCTTTTTATATGATAGTCATATGGTGGAAGTTTCCATGCCAGTTGACTGGTCATCGTGGAGATGCCTGTTTACAAACTCCTTGAAAGGTTTTAGTTTACAGATACCAAGTCTCTAAAGTGTCCCTGTCTTCCCTAGGATGCATGATTTTTTGCTTAAGTGAGCTTTAAATTGAAATCCCACTTCCTCATCAGAAGTTACTAATGAATGTTGGGCTGAAGACCACAAGATTTGCAAAACCATAGGAAACAAAATTAACTTTATTCCCAGTGTCTAATGGTTTGTTTAATAGTTGTGCAGTAGTTTCCTATTTTCAGACAGTGATGTTACCTTCCTTTTCTTCTGAGGCCTCAAGTCATCAAACTAGAGATTCAGTTGTGTTTTTAACAGAGTGTGCTACACAAAAACCCTTCCCCTGTGCCCAAGTGTATTCATGTAAGCTTCTAGTTAGTTTTTTGCCTTCTGGTTAGAAAGAAAATAATATTTCAAAACTGCCAATTAAAGAAAAGAAAATTATTTTTCCTTTAATTATCATACTGAGCTGATTGAGTTCAGTTTCTGGAACAAAGAAACCGATACTGTGCTCAAGTGATGCACATTTTTTCATGATGATGAAAACATTGTTTTAATTCAAAAATACCCAGGTCTGCTCAGAACTATAAAGTGTTGTTAGTCATTTGAAAATAGTTACGCAAGCCATGGTACTTCACTTATATAATTTATTTTGTGAAATTAGAGAAGCTATTTTTATCTGAAGTTTAGACAGTATGAGGAAAAAGCTGTATAACAGTGTCTTACACAAAATTCTGGAAACAGTAGATACAGTTGATTAATACGGGTGTAAATGCAAAGAATAGTTTGTTTAGTCTTTGGACCAGTGCTACACATTATCAGTTAGCTTGGTAATTCACTTGATTTGATGGTGCCATTCTGTTTTCTTGGTATTTGAATGAAAACATCTAAGGTTTGCATCTTTGGGGAGGCCTTGCAGCAGCTGCTGTATCTGTTTCAGCCCCAACAGCTGTTTCATATAGGTGGACACTCAGACAGAAAACTTTCTTTCTGACAAGGGTTTTTCTCCATTCTATGTGCCTTATTTTTAAAATTACCCATTTTCTCATTCTTTAAGGAATACAATTACAGTCGGCCCTCTTGCACTTCACGCCCCCCATATTGCAGCTTCAGATCTTAGTGACATGATTTTTTAGTGATGTAGGAGACCCGTTTCACAACTGCACATGCACGATCTGCCGCCGCAGTAGCGGCACGGGCGGCGGTGGGGCGTGGGCAGCAGCAGCAGGGGCAGCATGTGCGGCAGCAGTGGTGGGGCGCGGGGGCAGCCGCAGCGGCAGCTTGGCCACTATTCAACGCGGAAGTCAGGCTACGTGGATCCCAATTAAGACTGTGGGTCTGCGTTATAGGAGACTCGACTGTAATTAAAATCTGTTCCTAGTTTTAAAACAGGCATTTTTCCTATTTAGTTTTATATATTTATGTGGGGTTTATATTTTAAAAAGATTTCACTGTAAGAGTGATAATTTTTCCTCATGGAGTCCATTCTTTCTACTGTAAGAAAGCTTAGCCATGTAATTAATGTTGTAGGTCTTGACCCTGAAAGTATTCACAGGCTAATAGTGTTTCAAAGTAAAATGAAGGCAAATATTATTATGGTGGTCAAACAGGTATAATTGGGGTAATTATGATGGTTGTGATATTATAGATCTGAATTTCCCGTTTCTAGCCTCCGTAATAAAGTTAGCAATAGTAGAAGAAGTTGGCATTTGCAGGTGTCTGGGGACAGCAAAAGTACCCTCATGACCCATCAGCCTTCTTTCCTATGCCAGAAACCAGTCAGTTTTCACTAAATCCAAGTTTCTGCAAGGGGTGGCGTGCAGCCTTCTCAGAAAGAAGGGGAATTGTTTCCCTCACAGAATCACAGAATTAGTAAGGTTGGAAAAGACTATAGAGATCAAGTCCAACCTATCAC
>WEKX01015834.1:20963-33111 GCA_013390025.1 Pitta sordida | reverse complement strand
CCACCACTCTCTGAGCTCTATTATGCAACCAATTCCTGATCCAGTACAGTGTAAACCTATCCAAGCCACAAGCCTCCAGCTCCATCAGGAGTTTGTTATGGGGGACAGTGTCAAAGGCTTTACTAAAATCCAGGTACACCACATCAACAGCTCTTCCCTCATCAAGCAGGCGGGCCACCTGGTCACTACCTTTGTTATTCCAGTGGCGGAAGGAGTGACAGTCGCAGGAGATGATGGTACTCTTGCATGTGGCTTAATTGCAAGCTGGTCAGCATTTATTGTGCTAAGAAAAATTAGCTGTGATTGCCCTATATTTTTGTCAATCATGGATCTTTCTGAGAGCCACTGGCTTCTAGCTGTGACTTTTAAAGTGTTTGATAACTGCTCTGAAGAAAGACTGGTCTTTCAATTTATCTTTTTTTTAATCTTTTGACCCTTTCTGCGTACTAAAAAATTGAAACAGTAGAAATTAATAATAAAAAATATTAATAATAGGATGGGTAAATGGATCTCCTTGAGATTATTTCCCTATAGGCTTGTTTTGCCAATGTCTGTCCTGACATGATCATCAGAGGTGCAGAAAATTCTTAGCATAGCTGCTTGCTTTGCCAATAGAGTGTGCAGACACCTTTACTGTTTTACGAGCCATGTCCTGTGCATTTGGTTCAGAGGTTAACCTCTTTCATGAGGAACAGATCTTACCGGTTACAAAGCATGATGGTGTCGATGATGATCTTGCATAAAAAAGACAATAGTTACTGAAAGGAAGCTTGGCAGGTTGAGTAGCTTAATTAAGAATGAAACCTTTCACAGAGTAGATGTTGCAATATTGAAGAGTCTATCCTCAAAATATCTTTCAGTAGGAGTGCAGTTTGTCTTTTTACCTAAAATTGCAAATTCCGTCAAAGTTGTCTACTTTTTGGCTTTACACTGATAAAAGGTGTCACAATTATTCCATTTTCCTTATGAGTATTGCTTTGTATCAGAGGTGTTTCATGCCTGCCACTTACCCATAGCCCATCTGTACTATGTGATTGCTGTGTGACTGGAAGCATGGTTTGGAACCAGTTGGCTCTATTAGTTGTTTTTCTGTCCTACTAAGGTTAGCATAGTAGTAACTTCTTGCAGAGTTTTAAAAAGTAGTAATTGTAGGACCAATTGTGAATGAATTTTGGAGTAGATACGTAATTTTGTTATTCCAATTATAGGAAATATACTCCTGTATATATTTTGCAGACTACATGGTGACTGATACAGTGAACCCCTGCATATTCATGTTCCACATATTCGTGGTTTCAATTAATTATGGACTATTTTTCTGTGAGCTATGCATCCACATGCGTGCACAGATGCCATGCCATTAATTTGTAATGAGCTCATGAATATGTAAATTGACCCTGCCCAGGAGCCACCGGGGGTGGCGAGGGGAGGGAGCCCTGCACTGCACAACCCGGCCAGGATGCGTTTAATGTGTGTTTTTGCGTGGCTGGAATTGTTCTCTGCTGGGCTGCAAGACGGGACAACAGCGCTGCTACTGTGTGTGTCTGCGTGAGAGTGGGAGTGGGAGGCATCTTCCAGTGGCCCCCGTGGATCTCCCTGTGGTGCTCTTTGTTGCTGTGATGGTGAAGGTAAGAGTGACCCCATGGCTACTGCCTCCCGCAGCCGCGGGGCAGCACTCGTGCTCCCTCTGCACCGCTCTGGGGGCTGAGACCACGGGGTCCCCCAGCACTGGAAGCGCTGCCCTGTCCCTGGTGTCCAGCGCTGGCCTTGAAGAGGGAACCAGGTTTACCAACTGAGAAGCCTTAAAAAACCCGCGAAAACAACAAAAAAGCCCTACGCCCCCTGCCAGTTTCCAGTCAGAGTGGTACAAGTTTATACGAGCATGAGGTAGCTGCTGCAGGAACAGCTCCTTCCAGCGTGGGAGGGAAACACATTGTGTTTTCCATAGCAGTGGAGCTGCAAGCTGCAGGGAAAACCTGCTGCGCTTCCCCTCCCCCCTTCCCCACCCCCTGTGATGTGGCGTCTCAGTCTGCTTGCATCACAGCCCATGTGTCCCAAGGAGCCCCAGCTCCTAGCTGCATTGGGGCCTTTGCTCAGCATCCCTGTCAGCTGGAGCGGGGAAGCATCAGACCCTGAAAAAGGGCAGCCAGAGCGCAGCTGTGTCTGTGGCAGAGTCCCCGCGCAGGAAGAGGCAGTGTGGCTGCCCGCACAGTGGAGTTTCAAAGACTCCTTCCCAGAGAGCGCAGCTGTAGCTGGGTTCAAAACTTCCACACAGAGTAGAACACACCACACTGCACAGTTAAACTAAGGGGCGTGGAGGTTTGTTGTAGGCACTGATTTAAAGCAAGCGCTTGCCTCCCCCGGTTATGGAACAGCTCGATTGTGTTCCTGAGGCAACACAGCTGCCAGCTGTGTCTGCTGGCAGAGGTGGCACTGTCTCTGTAATCCTACGTAACCACCAATAACCCTAATGCGGGCCCCAGTGTGCCTACGGCGGCTGCTGCTTATCCCTGCACCATCCCAGGAGTGATGGGGCCAGAGTTGGCAAGGCCCAGCCGAGCTTCAGGTGCAGGACATGTCTCCTCCCCGGTGTAGCCTACAGCTTGAGCTCCTGTCACTTGTCAGGGGAGAGGGGGGAATGGGCAACCAGATTCCCCCTGCGAGCCCTGCACCTTCAGATTCAAGCACAGTTTGCCTAGTTTGGCAATTCCCCCATCTGCGCAATACAGCATGAAAATGGTCTGTGAACTCCCTGCATTCTACCCGGAGGGATGCACAGCCCCATGGTGGGTCCTCAGCCCCCCACCGCTGCACAGAGGTTTGGCAGAGCCCTGCTGTCGGTCGGAAGCCTGGTGCTGCCACTTCAGCAGTGGAAGCCTGGGACTCGCCGCAGGGGTAGTGTGGTTGCAGAGGGTCTGCCCCGGATTCCCCAGGACTCCCCTAGCAGGAAGAGGCAAAAGGCACTTACTTTGCTTTCCTGCGGCACTACAGATTACACAGTGCTCTCACAACCACCCTCTAGAGCTCATTACTGGAGGGGGTGTGGCTACAGGTGGGGCCTAATTGAACATTCATAGCTTTGGTATCTTTACGGATTTCATGGCTCGTGTGGCCGGCTGGGACCCATACCCCCCTGAGTGCCGGAGTCTCACTGTATTTCAAATCTTAGGATGAGCCATCCCACCACACACATATTGCAGCCCCATGGTTTTATCCACATGATCTCTTTCTTGTTCCATTGACTTCCAACCACCTTCTGGAAAGTTATAAAAGATGATTTTTTTTCTCACTGTATATGCTCATTGATTCATACCATATGTGTATATCTATAAACAAAAAATAGTTGTAATCTCTTTTTTGAAAATTATATTATAAATTTATTTCCTATCCTTAGTAACATATTTTATTCTTTTAGAATATTAGATATTTAGTGTGGTAATGGTCTCTTTGGAAGAAAGTGGGTTAGCAAAGATAGGCCGACAGATGAATCTTAATTATTTATCATTAAATAATATCCTGTTACACGCAGCAGAATGTACATATAGATCCTCTGATTGATCTGTGTTTTATAACTTATCTTATTTTTCCTTTCTCTTCATGTGGCTTGTGTGATTCTGTGGATGGAAGATAATTTTTGTAACCTACTTGTTTTCCTGCTTGTTTTCATGCTTGTGAGCTGATTGTTTACAGGTAGCAAACTTGGCTGTTTTACAATGTTTTCTTTCTTCTAATAAAATGAGACCTTTTTGAAGGTCATGTTTGACCAAGGGCTTTTAGTGTGAAAGCAGGACAACATCTGCTGGTTTAAGTGTGTTTTCTATTTTAATAGCTTCACAAAAATCCTTCCCCATTGGCACAGAAAAGCATGTCTTAACTGCGTAACCTGTTTGTGTCCAGCCTTCTGAAGCTGATGCATCTGTTTTCTCTTTTGACTTTTGTGTGAGTGCATCATGGCCATATGAAACGCATAAAATTATAAAGCAAATAAAAACTGAATTGCGTGAAATTTGGTATGGCAAGGTATGTATCTCTCTATCAAGTATTGGACAAATAAAATTTCTTTTATGTATTTCTCTATCAAGTATTGGACAAAATTTCTTTTTTCTTAAGAATTTTTATATAGTAAAATATATTTTAAATACTTTCCTCTTGTAATTAGTACTGTCTCAGATTTTCAAGAAATATCACTTAAGTTTATTGTCAGAGTTGCATTTTCAAATTAAATGAAAAAGCTATCTGTACCTGAATAGATATGAAACAACCTTAATAAATAGGGGTACATTAAAGTTCTGTGTTGATCAATTCAAAAGTTTTTCTATCCCTTTGTTTCAATCTTTTTTTTTCATGCCCAGTCAGTTGATTATCAAATGTTTTTTAATTTTCTGGATGACACATATGAATTAAATACCTTTGAAAAAGGAACGAGGTGAACAGCTGAACTGGTCAGTTCTGTCAGATGTTCCTTAAAGGAGGTAATGAAGCTCTTAATCCTAACATGCTCTTAGCGAAGTCTTTATTATCATGCTTCACATACCCAAGCAATCCTCTGCTTGCTTTCTGTAAGCTTAAGATTGGTTTGTGACATGATGAAGTATACAAAGTGACTTCTGCAGATAGTTCCAGGCCATAAAAATTTTAAGACAGGAGATAAAAATACTGTCTTCTCTAGTTACAAAGTAGTTTGACACTTACACTGGCATTCCAAAAAAATAAGGGATATTTTTAATAGCTATGGGAGATACTTTTCTACTTTTCATGATAAATCAGGATTGTGCCTCAGGCTTTTCAATGTAGAATTAATACTCATTACAGATCTTTCATTGGATAAAAGGTGTAATTTAAAGGCAACAGTTATCAGTGTCAACTCCCTTAATAAGTAACACTTATTAAATTGTTGTTAAAGTCAAATGAGTTCATTTTATCAAGGTGTCTACATTTCATGTTTGTCATCTTCTGCAAAACAGAATTACCTTGAGTAAAAAGAACCTAAAGAACCAAAAGTGGCCTAAAGAAAGTTCCAAACTTTCTATTATTCTTTTAGTCAAATAATCTTATGTTTTCATTTCTTCAGTGTTACTTTCTGTTTCTGTAGTACATCAGAGAGTGTAACTTTTACTGGTCACATTGTTATATTACTTTGGTTTTATTATTGTTAAAACTCAACCTGTCCTTGTTTGCTAATCAAAAATTAACTAATGGTCCAGATTTTTAACAAAATAGCGTAGCTTTTTTTTCCTTTCTAATCCAACAAAGTTACTACACGTTCCCTGTAAACTGGGGTATATTTTGTACATTTGCACAAAAATTCAATACTTTTTCTATCAGAAAAATTGACAGGATTTAGTCTTTGCTATTTGTATTATCATCTTAAAGTGAATGTTACCACAATGAGGTGGTAAAAGTGATAAAAATCCATCATCAAGGTTAGTATGGATATTTTCCACCATTTTTATTCTGTTTTTAGTATGAAGTTATGCTCTGCGATGTGCTCTCGGTCTCTTTACGGGTGCTAGATGGTGAGTTGGACTAGATGATCCTTGTGGGTCCCTTCCAACTCATAATATTCTGTGATTCTGTGATTCTGTAAGTTTGATTTGCCATGGGTTTTCTTATTTATACATCAGTGTTATGCACAGAAACCAAAGTGATTTCTAATAAAGCATATCTGTCAGCGGGCTATTTTTTTGCATAATCTGTTGTTAATTTGGAATCTCCTTTTGTTAGCTCTCAGTGTCACCAGTAAAGAAAAATGGGCTTGCTGTTAAGCTTTAGCACTTCCTTGAGTTTGGTGTAGACAATGTGTGACTCTGCTGGGGCACATTGTATCTTTATAGACTACAATGTTAATACGTCGTTTTTTCTTGTAGCCATTTTCTGCTCTGTTTGTTCAAGTTTGCAATCTTTCTGTGTGCTTATACAGTGGTCCCTGTTACAAATGACACTCAAAAGAAATTAGAATGTTTTTATAAAGTAAACTTCTGACTTGCTTCCCTCACTGTTCAAAACCCTGACAGTTTGAGTCTAGGTTTTTTCTCTAGAAGCTAAAGGGAAAAAAATCCTAAATCTTCTAGTGCTGTCACTAGCTCTGTCTCCTGACCCTAATGGTAAAAACTATCACTGGTGAGATCAGGCTAGCTAGAGCAAAAATGTTGCCAATTTGAGCATAAGAACAGTGACCCTCAGAAGGACAGTACAGTCGTCCTTCTTACACTTTGCACCCCCCATGTTGTGGCTTCACATCTTAGCAGCATGATTTTTTAGTGATGGAGGCCCCTTTTCACAACTGCACATGTGCAACGTGACATACATGAATATTCAATTAGGCAGTCATGAATGTGCAGATCAACCCACACAGCAGCCCCGCAGCTTTCCCTGGCCCCAGGATGGCAGTGGCAGCAGCCGTGGCGGTGCCACTTCTCCCCCTCCAGTGGCCATGGCTGCGATGGGGCCACTCCCCTGGAGCCACTGCCATGCAGTTATGAAATATTTACATACTCTCAGGTCTCTCAGATTTTCTTGACTGATTCTCCAAGACATACACATTTACCCCAAGTATGGAGAGACCAGGTCTACCCACTCCAAGAGACACTGGGACAGCAGCGTGGGCAGCTCCCCGCACCCCTTGTTCCTAGCCGAGCCAAAAAAGGGTTTATTCCCAGTGTGGGCTGACTGCAGGTGCCAAGAAGGGCCGACACAAACACTGATACACAACAATGCAGTGCCTAAACAGCACCGGGGGGCTGCGTGAGGGTGCGGGGCAAATTTACATATTAATGAGCTGCCATTCAACGTGGAAGTAGGGCTTCGCAGCACCGATTAAGACGGCGGGTCCATGATATAGCAGTCCTGACTATATTTAGAAATGTGCTAGAAGTTACTGAATCATTTCAGTAATGGTCTCAAATACTTTTAGTTTCTTAGAAATATTGTCCTGTGTAAAAAATTTTATACATGGGAATATTAATATTTAGGAAAGACATATAGTGTTGGTTATGTTTTTAATTGAAAATTTTCATTTTCATTCTGGAGCACTCTGTAGATGATCTGGGATTTTTTTAAAGGTGTTTTGCAAGGCAGACCAAAGGCATATTCAAAGTGATTTCTACTAGTTATTTTGTGTTCAAGAAAAATAACCTAAACAGGAGAAAGTACTGTAATATTTGGGAGTTCTTCAGAAATGCAAATCATTTTGCTTAAGAAAAAATTCTTGTTTATATGAATTTGGTTAAACTCTAGTGAGTGTGAACATCAATAAATGAGAAAAAGGTAACTTTTGCAGCAACATGAAACTACTGGTCTCTAAAATGTGACATAAAGAACAGAGAGAAAGAATACTGATTAACAATAATGTTTAGGATCAGTTTGAATGGAAGATGACCAGAGAGACTGATTTCATAACAGTTGGACTTTGGACAAGAGTTTAGTTACATGGCAGTGATGAAAACTCTTTGCTGTAGAGCTGTGTGACGAATAACCATGCCACCAGTGATGTCTTCCTGAATGGGGGAAGGAAGGAAAGGAAAGATGACACCAGGATTGAACCCAGAGTTTTTGTGACTCTAAAGGAACAAATAATAGAGCTATTGACAGAGACAGTGGGAATAGGAAGAAATTGGATAAAGATAATAAACAACCACTTCTGCTCATGTTAATTGGTACATGCACTGTTGACTTCATTCACAGCAATTGAGGATATGGCCTGTTAAGTCCAGGTTTAATGATAAGTTTGAGTTTTCAGGGAGATATCAGGATAAAATCTCAGCAAAAGATAGGCAGAGATGGAAGACTGAGGTTATAGATCCTGAATTCTTGAAAGTGGGCCTGTATCATGGTCCATTGAGTTGTAATAACATCTTAGGGAAGATGAATTATGTATGCAAAAGACAAAAAGGAAAAAATAATGAAAGAAACCAGGAAAACAGAGAAGAGGAAACCTGTCAAAAGGGCCAAAAGAGGTTAAAAAGGTTAAAAAGAGACCAGAGCTTTAAAAAGTTAAGAATTTGAAAGCATTTTGATAGTGAGATTGACTACAAAGGGAAAGCATACAAATAAACTGGGAGAAAAATTAAAAATAAAGGTTGTTTTTACTCAGTTTAACAGAAAACAGATAAATATATTAATTAGGTGAGGGAAATATGTAATATAGGAAGTTACAGAAACATACCCTCAAATAATTGCTGTTTTCAGAAAGATGTTAGGAAATATAAAGGTTGTATTTTCTTATTAGTGTATGTTGTTGACTTCATAGTTCAAATATACATCTTGGTGTGTTTTACGCTTTGCTGTATTTACTTTCAGAAAACTACATGGTAAAATTTTTAATAGATTGGCATTACATTTAAATGGTTGTATTTCGGCAATATGGAAAATATAGACTAAAATAAAAAATAGACTGTACAATTTTGAAAAAATGATTCTTTTTTCATATAAAAATATAGATCAGTAAACAAATATGTGATCTAATATGTATTTATCATATTCTTTCCCCAAAGTTGTAAACATGACATGATATTCTTCAGATTGGTTTTATTGTCCAAATAAATTCTTTAATTAAAGTGAGCTCTTTTTTATTTAAAGCTGTCTTTTGGGGAGATATTGCCTTAGATGATGAAGACTTAAAAATCTTTCAGATTGACAGGACGATTGACCTCACGCAGCACTCCAGCGAAAGACTTGGCCATAACACAGGTATGCTATTTCAAGTTTGTTTTAATTTATTTTTCCTGTAAGTTAATTCTACCTAGAAGACAATCTCTGTTTTAAATGTGGAAAGTCAGCATAATATCTTGGATAACATTAGCTTACACTAAAAAAAATTATTATAAAAGGATTATAAATTTTCTTCAGAGAAAGAAAGACATGAAAATTTTAATTTTATTCTCGTATTTCTGATTAAAAATATCTTGTTGAACTGAGACGCAGAAGCTGGTAGGAACTGTAAGTCTACTCTGCAGGTGGTCACGTGGGAAAGGAAATTGTACAAAGCTTTGATTTCATCACTGAAAATTTATGATAGCAAAGCCCAAAAACTCTATGGAGAATATACATTGTATCCGGAGCAAAACTGGGGCCTTGGATTACAAACACTCTTTTTGCTCTGTTTCCTGTTTCCCCTACTTCTGTATCCAGATCTAGAAGCAACACTAAAACATGCCATCTTTGCTATAATGTTTTGTGTCTAAAAAGCAGCTGTTTAACATTTAAACATTTAAATATGTTTATCTGGTGTTGTTAACATACAGTTCATTAGTGCCAGAAGCTACAATCTGATTAATACAGGCAGTTGGATATTCAGACAGATAGGTAAAGAGAGATTATTTATATGCAAATATGTGTGTTTGAAAGAGAGAAAGCATAATGCATGTCTAAATGTCTAATGTCTGAAAATATTTATGCTTTCAGAATCTGATTTGTAAATGAATAACTGAGAATTTGTAAACTTCCAAGTTATGGTGCCAAAAAAGCGCTTGGTTACTTAGGAAAAGTCTGAAACAAATGCCAGCAGAGAGTTTATAAATGCGTAATTGAAAATTGTTTTCTATTAAGTATGTTTTATGTGGTCCCTAAATGAGTTCATATAACTTATACAGTATATCTCCGCTGCACTGCGACCCCTTCATTACAACCTTGCGGATTTGCGAGGAAAATTTCTCACAATTCAGTTTCAGGGATCTGCGATGTTCCCTGGCCAATGGATGTGCAGTGCCTCTGCTTCACCGAGGGGCGGTGCCGGNAGTCTGAAACAAATGCCAGCAGAGAGTTTATAAATGCGTAATTGAAAATTGTTTTCTATTAAGTATGTTTTATGTGGTCCCTAAATGAGTTCATATAACTTATACAGTATATCTCCGCTGCACTGCGACCCCTTCATTACAACCTTGCGGATTTGCGAGGAAAATTTCTCACAATTCAGTTTCAGGGATCTGCGATGTTCCCTGGCCAATGGATGTGCAGTGCCTCTGCTTCACCGAGGGGCGGTGCCGGCGCTCCCTGTGGGGCAGGACTAGCCTGACCCTGCGGGGAGGGCGCATGGTTTCTCCAGCTTGCAATGGTGTTTAGAGCCGTGTGGCATCGTGCCCCTGTCCCTGACCCGGTCGCCCAGTCCCTACAGTGGAAGGGTCACGCCGCAGTATGCCCCAGGCCCACCGTAGCACCACCACTAAACATGCCACTCCTTGTTACTCAAAGCCCAGTGAAAGCCCGGCAGCGCTGCCTCTCCCGGGACTGGTGGATGTTAAAGGGAAAGAAATTCCGATACCAACGCCTCTGCCCCCCCAACCCCACCAAAAGTGGCATGAGATGTCACGCTATTGCAAAGTTAAGGTTTCCCAGGCTCCAAGAATGCTGACCAGAGCCCAGGGACAGCCCTTCCCTGCTGCAGAGGCAGGGCGAGCACGCGCGGTGGCAGCAGCCAGGTGATGGCTACAGAAGCAGCTGGGACAGTACCGATCCCGCGGCCACGCCACGCTGACAGCCCCAGTGGGTCGGGATGGCATTGGGCTGGCCACCGGGGATGGGGAGTGAAGGAGGAGTGGTGCAAGGTTTGCGCTGCTGGCGAGGTAGTGCGAGCACGCGCGGTTGGAGCAGCCCAGTCCCAGCTGCAGATGCGGAGGCAGTAGTGTGGCCGAAGAGACCAGGGATTCTTGGAGGGGTCTCCCGAGGCAGACAGGGCACAGAAATGCTTCCCTTTCCTCCCCTGTGCTGTATCCAATGGGGAGGAGTCGAAGAGGCTCCCAGTGCTCCTAATTGGCTGGGGGGTGGATTGATGGGCATGGCCTGTATGCGTATTAGTGACCTGCGCGTATTTGTGAATTTGACACTTCACGACACCTCTGACATGACGCGTTTCTCTCAGATGAGGGGGTATAACTGTACCTGATATGTCGAAATAAATTTTTCAGCCCAAAGAAGCAATTTTAAATAAAAACTTTTGGTATTGATATAGTATTTAAAAGTATTTTTAATCTTCTTAGATAGGTGTTGTGATTGGACTATTTTGATGACCATTTGAAAATTTATCTCCTTTTAAATCCACCTGTCTTTTTAAGGCAGGAACACCTTTGATATTTCTAGATCTAGACTGAGTTTGAAATATTAATAGAGTCAGTGGTCTCCCTGCCTCCCTTTGCCCAAACAGTTAGTTTCAATTACCTTTTAAAGTATTACAAGTGCTAGTTTTGTTGACAAAACGTAGAATAATATCAGTCATTTTCTGAGCAAGTGAATGCAATCAAATGATTTCTTTAACCTGATGACTCCCTTTTCTTCTTTTTGTCCTGCTTTTCTATTTTGTTTTTAATTTCCACAGAAAGAATATACTTCTCTAAGCAGTTTTAAAATTATAATTAAAATTCTGTTATTTAGTTCCTTACGTGTTTTGTGACAAGTGCATTATCTCTTCTTGTGGGTGGTATCCTGTTCAGGATATCAGGTCACTCTGTTGAGCATTACTAAAATGTTTGGATCAAATTCTTCTGCCTTCTTTGTACAAGAGGGTTCAATGCAACTGTGATGGTCAGTGGGACTAAACTTTGGAGGATAAACTCTGCTGAAGTTAATGACTTTGTAATTGCTCTCAGTGAACCCTCAAGATTATTTTCTAAAAACAGCGTTGGAGAACTCAATTTCTCACTTCACATATGTAATTTTTTTCCCTGAATTTACAGCATTCTTGATGCATAAACAAGGAGCTTAGCCTGTTTTTGCAAACTACAGTTTTCTCCCCCTAATTTTTGAAAGAGCAAATTGCCAACAACTAGCTATAGTGTTGAGAGAGCTGGCAGATGAGCTTGCTAAGCCTCTCTCAATCATCTATCAGAGGTCTTGGCTTACTGGGGAGGTCCCAAAAGATTGGAAGTTGGCCAATGTGATACCTATCCATAAGAAGGGTAGGAAAGAGGAGCCAGGAAATTATAGACCTGTCAGCCTGACCTCGGTGCCAGGCAAAATTATGGAACAAATCATCTTAAGGAAAATGATGTTGCACCTCCAGGAGGGTAAGGAGATCCGACCTAGTCAGCATGGCTTCAGGAAAGGAAGGTCCTGCCTGACCAATCTAATTTCCTTCTATGATCAGGTGACCCGCCTGGTTGATGAGGGAAGAGCTGTTGATGTGGTGTACCTGGATTTTAGTAAAGCCTTTGACACT
>WEKX01015834.1:6228-18247 GCA_013390025.1 Pitta sordida | reverse complement strand
GAGTAGGCTGGATGAGGCATTTAGTCATGGTTTAGACAATGGGTTGATGTTGGGTTCCAGGTTGGACTTGGTGATCTCCAAAGTCTCTTCCAACCTTGCTAATACTGTGATACTGTGATAATAATTTCTTTAAGTAAATAACAGATTCTCTAGGATTTTTCTGTTCCATGTGACAGTTGATGCTTTTATGGATTTTTTAATATTCATTTGGAATCTTTGGCTATATGCCTTATAAGGTGAATGGTAATATGAGACACCATCACATTAATGATGATCAGTGTTATATCCTCTGCAGTATATGTTATAGTTACCATGTTACTTGTTGGAAAGGAATGTCTTGAACTATTACCTCATCTATATAAAATGTTTTTAAAAATTTGGAAAATTTTTCTCAAGGGAGCCAGCAACTATGTGACAGTGTAATCCAAATAATTAGGCACATTGCTATTCACTGAGCAACCACAAACTCACTTGCCTTTTATGGAAATTTCTCATCTGCAATATGTTTTTTAAGTTGCTGTTTAATAAATGTACTTTCTACGTATATGTTGAAAGTTTTTATGGGAAGTTTGAGAAGGTTTTTAGTGGTGGTTGAAGGTGTCAATGCTCTGTTTCTATATTTTTAGTTTTTCTTTAAAAGCAGTTACAAATTATCTCACCCTATAACACATTTTGAATTATAAAATACAACCTGCTGCAAACTTACGAATATCACAAAATTATTCAGAATTGTTCAGAAGGTTTAGTAGTCTACTGCAGTGTTGTCCGTGTTCTTGCTTCTGGTTTACTGGTGTTTGAAAAGGCACTTGCAGCAATAAGTGTTTTATATGAGAAGGACTTATGTGGCAGAGTGTAAACCCAGAAATAGGTTTTATTTCTGTAAATGGTATGGTAAATGGTAAAATAAACTACTTCATAGCTTAGATTTTCATAGATTGCTGAAATGACACACATACACACACATATAGATATATATGTATAAATACATGTCCTGTATCTACACACACCCACATATATATACACACACATATATATGAGCCTGTGAGGTCTTCCTGTAGTATACACCAGCTTTTAGAGTGTAATATGTGTAATATACAGAAAGCTTTTAGAGTGCATTGACATCTCTTTGAATGGTGGCAAAGAAAAACAAATATTTCATTCTAATATCAGTCATATTAAGTTTGCATCAGTTTTTATGGGGTTTTGAGGTTGTTTTTGTGAATTTAGGGGTTTGGGGGTTTAGGGTTTTGTGAATTTCGGGGTCGTTGTTGTTTTGGGGGGTTGGTTGTTTTTTTCTGATGAAACTTTGTTTGCTTTCCCTCTTTCCTCTCCCTTGAAATGAGAAAATTATATGCATGCATTCAGGAAACTACTGTGTGAGTAAGCCTTTTAGCTGTCAGTCAATATGGCTCTGAAGATGTCAAGGTCACCAGAAAGAAAAAAGCTCCAAATAATGATAAGATGATGTAATTGTCATGACTTGCCTGACTAACAAAGACATGTTGGCTTACATTCATGGAATGCATAGTAGAAATTTTTTCAGCTAATAATATGTTTTAATTGCATTGTCAAGAAAATTTGAGGTTTTTTTAATGCAAACCATTGAGGAATATTAATCTTCCTTTAAGGTGTATTTCAGATTTTACAGAGTATAATCTCTCTAGGCTATATAATTACTGTGGGTGTAAGATTCTGTGTTTTTAACCTTTGAAAATTCCTTTCTTTTTTTCTTTTCTTTTTAAAGGTGGCTTTGGAGAGCATGGAATGTCAAAAAAGCACAGTGCCCTCTTTCAGCTCATAGAGAGGATAAGAAGATTTGGCTCTGGTATTTTCACTGTTTAAATTAGCAAGTTGCCTGATGTGATATCATGAACATTAATAATGATAGTGCTTTTAACACTTTAAAGCCTTTCTGTGTTTCTATTGGAATGAACAAATTGTAACATAAATAATGCAGGAAAAGTAATGAAGAGATTAACTCTTTGTTGCATTTTCTTAGAATTCTACTTTCGATATCAAATCTGGAAGCTAAAATACATAGTTTTATATTTCAGATTAAAAACTGCTTAACTTTGTTGTATGACTGTGTTCACAGTAATCATCTCAACTAATATCAATACAATGTCTTTTCACTGCTAGTAGGCCATGCCACGTAACTGCTGATTTTGTTTGTTTCTTTCTTTTTTTCTGCATTCACGTGGGGCATTCTGATGATTAATACTATGTTTGAATAATTTATAGCGTGTTATGGTGAACAAGCACATTTTTATACTAATCATACTCTTGTCAGCATAAATACGGTTGAATTCAACAGTCTATATAAGTAGTAGTATCCCCACTAATACTGGTTGAGTATTTGATGCAAGGAGAAGCCTATTTAATGTCATGAAACCTCAACTTCAAAAAGGAAACTATTTGAAACTGCATTGTAATTGCATCACATTTTGTCTAAGTGTATCTTTGAGGTTAACCAGAGCACAGTAACTGCCTCTGTAGATGTACTTTGATATGCAATCTTCATTTTTATAAAATAATTAAAATTCTAGTATTGCACAAAATTTTGTCATCATTTGCATGCAATTTGGCTTAAATTTCTTATTGAGAGTCCTAGAGAGCACTGATAAAAAGAATTTGAAATTGTGAAACATTGGAATTCCCAATAGAGCTGAAATTCTGATCGGAGTGTGTTACAGAC
This sequence comes from Pitta sordida, assembly GCA_013390025.1. Classification (NCBI taxonomy): domain Eukaryota; kingdom Metazoa; phylum Chordata; class Aves; order Passeriformes; family Pittidae; genus Pitta; species Pitta sordida. The sequence goes on along the minus strand of WEKX01015834.1, from coordinate 15,552 downwards.
CACCTGACCAGGAGGATGAGGTGGACCTATTGCTCTTTAAGCAACTGGAGAAAGCCTCAAGGTCGGCTGCTCTAATTCTTGCAGGAGACTTTAACCTCCCNGACTAGATGATCCTTGTGGGTCCCTTCCAACTCATAATTTTCTGTGATTCTGTGATTCTGTGATTGTATAAATATGTAAAATGGCTTTGTGGTGACTGCATCTTACATGTAACAATAAAGTGTCTACCTGCGGTGCGGACACAACTAGACTGTTGTATAATTCTCATGTAATTACAAGGGTATTTGTACACTTAGATAATTACAAGGCAAAGTTATTTGTTTTACCTGGGCGATTCTGTGTTCTGGTGTTTTGTTTTTGGGTTTTTTAAAATTCTGGAATTTTCTGTATCATTCATTATGTAATTTGTTACATGGAGGCTGTTATGAAGGCATGACTTTTTTCCTGCGTATCAGAGAACTTTCTCCCTGATTTATGCTGGAGCTTCTTCCCTTTCTTCCCTTTGCTGCTCTCGGCACTGGGGCAATGCCAAGATTCCTTGCCATGATTCTGCCCTGGAATTCTCCTTGTTTCTGACATAGTCATTAACATGGTATCACGAGGGATTTTCATAGAGGCAAAGCGCACTCTTCAATGAGGAGTAAAACTTAACTGCACTGAGGAGGATTTGTCGACCACCTTTCAAGGGATCTGTTTTAACTGCCTGCCCAGATCGGCATACTAATTTATAAACTGCTTCAGAAGAAGAACCTGTGTGTTCCAGTGTGCAAGTCTTTGTCTAACTATCCTTATCCTTTTCTTTTGTCACAGTAGGTTTCAGCTGATTTAGAAAGATTTGACTGTAATGGGATGAATGGTGGTAATATCCCTGAAAACAGTAGACATATTTTTTTCTTGTGTAAAGAAATTCAAGGTGTGCGTAATACTTATCCATAGGGTTAGAGTTCTGAAAGTTAGTTTATGAAAAATGTACGGACTTCTTTCTGCTCCAGTGCTTTTTCCAGATTGCACAATAACAATGAAAGTGATAGTGAATGCCTTGATTACTCTGAGTCTGTCCGAAGTCATTCCCTCTTTGCTGGAAAAATACTCATTTATTAAAAAACCAAAACAACACTGAAGCCAGAAAAAAAAATAGAAACTTCAAAAACCCCAACAAAAACACAGTGTGATTTTTAAAAGTTTTTATTAAATGAGGAAGTTTAGATGCAATTATGCAATGCACATTCAAGTCGATAAACTTACGTGCAAAATTGTTACTCTAGATGTGTTTAAAAATGAATATTCAGACTCTTAATTTCAGGCCTTTCTCAGAAAACTAAGTAACAATAGACTGTCATATATGTAACAGCAATGTTCTACTTTTAAAGGGCATAAAGAAATAATCTGAGTTTGATCTACTGGAAGATAATTGTATTCCATTTTTCTGTGTGATCTCATTCAGTGTTTTAACTATCATTACAGGTTTTGAGCAAAATAATACATCTAAAGGAAGAACTACTGTAAAATTCTCAGGGCAAAATGAGAAAAATCGATTTCCCAGAGCGGCTACATCACGAACAGAAAGGATATGGCCAGGGGGTGTCATTCCATATGTAATAGGTGGAAATTTCACTGGTAAGCTTTGTGCTTTGGATGGAAAGAGGAAACAGGTTTTTTTTTTTTTAATTGTCTTGAGTTCTAAAAATTAAAAAAATAGTCATACTATGGAAGTCAAATGAAGTTTCTGTTGAAACAGTCCTGAATTGTATCTGTTTTGAAAATCTTAGGCATAATTAATTGTTTTCAAAAGCAAGTTACATAATAAAAATTTATAACTTCATTTTAGAGAGGGAAGACTTTTTTCCTTTACCTAATATTTCTTGCTGCACATTTATTTCCAAGAGTCTAAGCAGCAGAATGCAAAGAAATATTTTTTTTTAATGCAGGATATTTAGCACAAGAATATGTCTAATTCAATTGGTGTGACGTATTCTGCTAAACTGATTATACTCAACAAACTGACTCAAATGTATTTTGTTATTCCTCAGTTTGATTCTCCACCTGCCTACGCTTAGTTAATGCAGGTCCCTGAGTGTCGCTTGCCTGCCCATGTGTGTGGAGCGCCTGCGAGCTGTGAGCGGGCAGTGCTTGTGTGCGTGTGTCTGTGTTATTGTTTCCCTGGCTACGGGCGGGGAAGGGAAGTGCCCCAGGAAAGCGGGGCTGGCCACAGCATGTCAGCAGGACATGCTCACTCCGCTGCCACAGGGGGCCTGTGGAGCTGGGACGCGGGGTCAGGACACGATGCTGGGACATGGAGCCGGGATGCGGGGCCAGGACGCGGCCGACATGAGCACAGGGGCCGGGGAGGGGGTGGAGGGGGAGCAGCGGCTCGGGGTTTACACTGCTGGCAGCAGATGCGGAAGCGACAGCATGGCTGAAGAGAACTGTAGGGATTCTCGGGGGGGTCCCCCGAGGCAGACAGGGCGCAGAAACGCTTCCCTTTCCTCCCCTGTGCTGCGAGAGCCTGTGGGGAGGAGTTGAAGAGGCTTCCCAGTGCTCCTGATTGGCTGGGGGGTGGAATGATGAGCACGGCCTGCATGCATACTAATGACCTGCGTGTATTTGCGAGTTTGACATTTTGCGAGACCTTTGACATGACCCATTTCTCGCAAATGAGGGGGTATAACTGTAACGGGAAAAGTTATGTAATAACATTTATTGTGCACGATAATACAGGGAACCAAAAGAAACATATAAATGTTCACACATTGTGCACATATGGAGAAACTAGAGTCATTCCTTTCAAACTGGCAGGTACTGTCAAACCCACAGTTTGGAAATTTGCATTCTACTCTATCACATGTGACTTTTGCTTTAGAATTTCCAGCTTTTGAAATAATCATAGTAAGCTAAATGAAAGCATACTATATTTTGCCCTTTTTATAATGAAAGACAAATTTTGCCCTTCTTATAATGAAAGCTAAATTCTAAAGCTTGGAAAATGTTGCTTAATGATGAAAGGGCAAGATGTGATGGAATAACTTTCTTTTTTTTACTGATATGATTTGAACTTGACGTCTTTACAAACGTTGAGGTTTTATTGTCTTTAATTTTAAAAAAATAATTTTTTAAAATGATGCTGTAACCTGCATAGTGCTTTTCTGTTAGCAAATTCTTGCCTAATAGTGTTGTTCTTTGGGATTTAAGCTCCGAAGTAATACAGTTATATTCTCAGATGCTGCTTCTGTCAATAAGCCTTGCCTTTTGTCAGGAAATGAAATTACATTACTATGCTTTCTGAAGTACTGTATACTGGCTGGCTTTGTGTTCTGTGCTGAGAGCTAGCCTGGCTGCTTTTGCATCTGTGGTACAGCTCTGACTTTTCCTCAATGTATTTCTCATATTTAAAAGAAATATCTATGTGTGGTTAGCATTTTAACAAATTCTTAATTTCCCACTTCTGATGTATCATTTCTTTTTTGAAAATTTTTGTTGCGAAGAAGGGAACACTTCTTTGTCCTGTTGAGGAAAGCCTTTTTAAAATCAAATGCTTCTACTGATATGCCTCTTTACATGGCTTAGATTAAACTGGGCTGTGGACTTGAATGCTGTAAGATTTTTTTTTTTTTTTCTTTCTGTTAGATAGATAACTGGGATCCAGGATTCTTCAATTCTCGTTGTTGTTTCCTTTCTGTTCCCTGCCCTGCCCCAGTGTGTTTCACTTCTTTTCATCTGGGAAATTGCTTAGCAAATATTATGCTGATGCAGGCACATAAGCAACACTGTATTTCTTCTGCTGTCTTCCTCTGGTGTAACATAGCTGTGGTTATTATTACAGGTTTTATATATACTAGAGTTTGTCAGGCAATACTTGTTCCCTTGTGGACACATACGGTATGATGGGCTGATTGTCTGAGTATCCCTTTAATTGGAATCTGGCAGTGTATGGGACTACTGGGACACACAGGACTTCATGATTCACCTACTCCTTCCAGGCCTATATTCCTTGTATTGATTGTAAGGAGGGAGATGCAGTTAGAAGAGTCTCTTATTTTCTGTCATACAATTCTTCTTCCAGGCACCCAGCGCGCCATGTTCAAACAGGCTATGAGGCACTGGGAAAAGTACACGTGCGTTACATTTATTGAGCGAAGTGATGAAGAAAGTTATATTGTATTTACGTACAGACCATGTGGGTAAGTGTGGATATGTGGTAACAGATACTTCTGCTTTCAACATTTGACCATGTTTGTCAGCTTTGCAGTTATAAGGGAGTACATACTTCAGAGGAAAATTAATAGTTACTGCATTTAAATGCTACAGATGTTCTTTCTGACTTTTAAGTTCATTGAAACCAGTATGTATAGTAACTTTGTGAAATTACATCTCTTTTGTCTATTTCTAGGTAAATGATCTTGCTTTCTCTATATACATAGATTTGAGACTTATGTTTGGCTTGCTGCCACACTTCTAGTATTTATATTTGTTTCTCTAAGGGTGTTCCATGTTTATTATTTGTTAAATCTTAGCTTTCTCAATATCATTGCTGAATTGTGTATGGACATCTATCCCATATCCCTTTTCCAGGTTAATTGTGGCTTGTTGTAATTTTAAATCTCATGTTGCTAGACTATCCTTGCCCAAATTTGTTTAACCACCAAATTCATGACCATTTTACAAATTCCTTCTTCTAGGTCACTGAGGTATAAAACTGAACAGAACAGGTTATATTACTCATAGGTGCAGCTTTCCATTAATCACCACGTTCCATCTTCAGATATTACAGTGCACAAATGCCTCAGTCAGCTCTATTTGTTATTTATTCCACTCAGAATTCTTAGTTTTATGTAGTGGTCAGTGAACTTCCTGAGTGCACCGTATATATTTCCCAAGAACAGCACACACTACCTGTGGCGATTCTGTACTTCTGACAGTCACTGCCTGTTTGGATTGTAGGCTTCCCAGTGAACAGCTCTCTCTTACTGACTTCTTGATCACTGAAACCTTTGCATACCTACTTTTGAATTGTAATAAGATAAGGTAGTGCAAAGAATCCTTGCATTGTAGAAATGATCCTGAATGTAATTTATAGTCCTTTAAATGATATGTGAAATTACCAGTTTGAAGTACCCACGATGTTCTTCTTAAGGCATTGGACAACACAATAAAACCCACTCTTAGGCTACTTTCGAAAGGTATCCAGAAGTCTTGAAACGCTTCCAAAAGTGTCTGAGCTGCAGATTCTTGCGAATGGGGAGCTTATTCTATGGTTGCTTTCCCTGTTTTTATGCCACTGTAGGTCTGCTCTTGACCCTGTTAGAAATAGAGCTGAACGAAACAGACTTTTGTTCCGAGCCAGCATGGCTATTATTTTAGTTAACGCACCTGTAAGTTAGTTAATCACCTGTAAGATAGGATTTAGGGACACTGGCACACTGAAATAGAAGTGGGAAGCATAGAATAATCATGATGGTTCCCTTGCACTCACAGAAGCAGAAAGAAATGTAAATTTAGACAGAAGAGTGTGAAAGAAATAAGTTGTTTCAGTCACTTTAGAAACAGAAGTATAGGATCTCTGCCAAGTGTAAATTGTACAACTTCAAAATACCCAAAGCCAAATGGCACAAAGCCTCTTCAGCCAAAGTAGTGTTCCTTAGGCTCCTTGATGCTTCATGAGATCAAATTACTTTAGAGGGAAAGTTGGAAAACAACTAGTTTTGACCAGAGGGTTGGAATATACTCAGTATCTACCTTCAAAGTCAACATTATCCTTTACCATTAAGGTTGTTTTATTGGTAGGTGCTTTGCGAAGTACAGTAAACCCTTGAATTTTGCAGGGGTCAGGGTCTTCTCAAGGTCCACAAAGCCCCTAATCCATGAAGATAAGTGGCTCATGAATATAATAAATAAGCCACACCCATCTCCCTGTCCCCCTCAGCCCCAGAGTGCTAGGGTACGCTCCTGGCACCTCCCCATGCCTTCTGATGGTACAGAGGAATGAAGAGGGTCTCTTCTGACTCGTCGCCTCCCAAGGAGTCCCCAGGAAATCCATGGGGTTCCCTGAGGCAAGGCCACCAGCTTGGGGATTCTTGGCTTTTCCTATGGTGCTGGAGGTGGTAGCAGAGCTGTCCCTGTCCGCTGTGTTACTGGGAGGGGTGGCAGAGGGCTTATGTGGCGGGACCAGTGCTTGCTGCGCACATTATGGGGCCGGCACTTGCTGCCTGTGGCCAAAGGATGGCAGCGGGTGGGCGTCCAGTGCCGCCCCTCAGCACAGCAGAGAGACAGCGCATGTGCAGATGCAAAAAACGCCACGAAGAATCAAGGTATCTTCACAGGAAAAAAACCTGCAAAGGTCTGAAGCTGCGATAAGTGAACTGTGATGTAGGGAGGGATCACTGTACAATAATTTACAGAGGCTGTAACAAGTTTAAAATAAAAGCTAAGATTTGCGCTATGAAAAGTCCATCAATGATGAAACAAAACCAGGACAAACAGAAGGATCAGTTGAATGATTTTTTCCTTTTGGTGTCCGTAAGTAATTTTAGGAAGAGACAGTGAAGTAAGAATTTTTTTATATTTCTGTTCTGGGGAAACAGTGTACTGTGCTGATGTAGGAATTTCAATGGAAAGAACCCAGAGGAAAGGGACGCCAAACCAAGTGCAAACACTTTCAGCTACATGGCCAGTCATGTTGAAATCAGTCCCAGTTCTTTCCATAGCACCCTGTTGTGCTGGTTTGTTAGCACATTATGTTATTATTGTTTGTAGTACCATGGCAGCTAACATTCACAGATGATGGAGACTTTATTATACTTAGCACTGTTGAAATTAAAAACTAAATTATAAACCTTCCCCCAGAGAGCACACAGCCAAACCATAACGCATTTAATGAAACAAATTGGATAGTCATACGTGTGGAAATTCAGGTCGCACCATCTACAAATGTCTCAGATGGCAGCATTAGCATGCTAGCGAGTGAAGTGTTACTGAGCCTTTGTAAAGATTAAGGGTATTTTGGAGTGTAACGTATTACATCTTGAAACAGTTCATGGGAAGATGATCCCAGAAGGGCAGTGATGAAAAAATACTTTCAAGCATACTTGAAATGCAGCAGCTGGCTATCAGAGATACATGGCCTTCCTAAATTTGACCGGTTACATATCAGCAGTGAACAGTACATAAATTGCAATTATCATAGACCCATAGGACTGCAGGGAATCTGAGAAAGTTGTCTAATGTGTTCTTACGACAGAAACAGCTGTACCTAAAGTAATTGCTGTCACATGCTTGTCTAACTTGTTGTTAAAAGCCTGCAAACATGAATATTTCGCAGCCTGCTAGGAATTGTATTAGTTCAGCATCCTTAATATAAGAATTGTAGGCATTTGAGGGCGGTATATTTAGTCATAGCTAAAACAGATATTGCTTACTATAGTTAGTGTATATTGATTTTTCCTCCTGCTCACAATGGCTACAGAAAAGAAATTATTCTTTTTTGTCTTTTTAAAGGACTCTATTATGTAATTTGAGACCGCTATTTTGTCCATCCTCAGTTCTATTTCCTTTTCTGGGCCTAGAAAAGTTTTCTAGGCGTTTGATCACACTGGTTTGCTCTTTGAGATTCTTTTCAACTAATCCACATCTTTCTTGAAATAAGGATCCCAAAACTGGGGTGTGTTGGTCCAGATGAGTTGTCATTTCTGCTGAGTCAGTGCAAGAGCTAATTCATACCTCTTGTAGCCCCTCCTTCCACTTAGGTACCTAAGCACAATGCCTTCATTTTTCTCAGTAGCTGCCATGTTCAACGCATGATTGGTTGGGATATGGCTCTGAATAAGTGCCAGAACTCTTTTCACAGCACATATACTCCATCGTTGGTTCCAGTGTGTACCATCTTTTGTATGTCTTAGGACATTAAATAAAACTCTATTTACTTTTCCAGATCTCTCCTATAATCTCTTAAAGTTGCTGAGTTCCAGGCTTGTCTTCATGTTATTTAGCAGTCTTTTCTCAGACTGCAGGTTTAAAAAGCATCTTCTCTGTCTTAAGGTCATGTGATACTCCAGCTTCTTTTATACTCACTTGGTATCAGCATTCTCTAGTTTGCTTATAGGCAGCTTGTTTGGAAAAACGTCAAAAGCTTTACATCTGCACTCCTCCTTTCCATCAGAATACTTCAATCTGTTGAAGTCTTTAGCTGTAATTATTTGTCGTCATGACTTGTTTGTTTAACCTGAGCTTGATAACAGCTAATTACTGAAATGTAGTGCAGCTCAATCACTAACTCAGTACTTTGAAATTTTGTAATTACTGGCAGTTATTTGGACCCATGAGCTCCAGATGTGAGAATAAGAATATAATATTAAGATATTAGTGTTTGTGGTTCTTCTATCGAGCAGTGTATACTGACATTAACATCTATTACAGCAAATACTTATCCATCTAGTTGATAAAGGCAAATACAGTTATACCTCCTCCATCGTGAGGAAAGGGACAGGCGACAGCCCTCGCGAAATATTAATCTCGCAAAGAACTGCAGGTCGTTAATATGCATGCAGGCCATGCCCATTGCCCCACCCCCCGGAACTCCGCAGGGCTCTGGGGCGCACTTTTTTGCTTCTCCATTCGGACTCTCTGAACATGGGGAAGAAAAGGGAATCGTTTCTGANATGCTTGTCTAACTTGTTGTTAAAAGCCTGCAAACATGAATATTTCGCAGCCTGCTAGGAATTGTATTAGTTCAGCATCCTTAATATAAGAATTGTAGGCATTTGAGGGCGGTATATTTAGTCATAGCTAAAACAGATATTGCTTACTATAGTTAGTGTATATTGATTTTTCTTCCTGCTCACAATGGCTACAGAAAAGAAATTATTCTTTTTTGTCTTTTTAAAGGACTCTATTATGTAATTTGAGACCGCTATTTTGTCCATCCTCAGTTCTATTTCCTTTTCTGGGCCTAGAAAAGTTTTCTAGGCGTTTGATCACACTGGTTTGCTCTTTGAGATTCTTTTCAACTAATCCACATCTTTCTTGAAATAAGGATCCCAAAACTGGGGTGTGTTGGTCCAGATGAGTTGTCATTTCTGCTGAGTCAGTGCAAGAGCTAATTCATACCTCTTGTAGCCCCTCCTTCCACTTAGGTACCTAAGCACAATGCCTTCATTTTTCTCAGTAGCTGCCATGTTCAACGCATGATTGGTTGGGATATGGCTCTGAATAAGTGCCAGAACTCTTTTCACAGCACATATACTCCATCGTTGGTTCCAGTGTGTACCATCTTTTGTATGTCTTAGGACATTAAATAAAACTCTATTTACTTTTCCAGATCTCTCCTATAAT
>WEKX01015833.1:0-16407 GCA_013390025.1 Pitta sordida | reverse complement strand
TGTTCAGTCTGGAGAAGAGGAGGCTGAGGGGAGACCTTATCGCTCTCTACAACTACCTGAAAGGGAGGTGTAGCCAGCTGGGTGCCGATCTCTTCTTTCTGGCTACAAGTGATAGAACAAGAGGACACAGTCTTAAACTGCGTCAGGGGAGATTTAGACTCAACATTAGACGGAACTTTTTCACAGAGAGGGTGATCTCTCAGTGGAATGGGCTGCCCAAGGAGGTGGTGGAGTCACCATCCCTAGAGGTCTTTAAGAAAAGGTTGGATGATGTACTTGGTGGCATGACCTAGATATTAGGGTAGTGTGTTATTGGTAGTAGGATGGCAACAGGTTAGGTTAGGTAACAGGTTTGACTAGATTAGATTAGGTAATAGGTGATAGGTTGGACTTGATGATCTCTAAGGTCTTTTCCAACCTTAGAGATTCTGTGATTCTGTGAAGAGTGGAATTAAAATGTGACTCCTGGGGCCAAGCGCAGTATTATGAGACTCAGACAGGGCTGATTAGAGAGACTGAGGCCCACAGGCACCCCCAGAAAACTGATGGGTTTCTGTCTTGCCCTCCAGACCCCAGAGCCCTGTTCAGCACAAGCACTAGGGAACATCCAACTGCTGGAAAAAGACATCCACAGTTCAGGCAGTGCAATCTGGACCTGGATCACCCTCCAGGCATGGGGTTCAGTAGCCAAAACACACATGCCTGTTGCAGCCAGAGACCCTGGACTTACAGAAATATAGAATATGCCCAGTGTAAGGGATCCACAAGAATCATTGAGTCCAACTCCTAGACCTGCACAGGACCATTACCAAGAGTCACACTATGTGCTTGGGAGTATTGTCCAAATGCTTGTCTGGCAGACTTGGTGTTGTGATGACTTCCCTGGGGAGCCTGTTGCAGTGCCCAACTACCTTCTGAAACATCCATCTGAAACCTCCCCTGACACAACTTCAGGCCATGCCCTTGGGTCTTGTCACTGGTCACTGCAGCATTGGATATTATGGTCTCCACACAGGGGTTGAAGGAGCAGAGACACTTTACTGGCCTTGCACGCAAATTTTTATAACAGGCAAAACTCAGTACACCAAAAGGGCAAACCTTTCCCACCATTCCCAGAGACATAGGCATACAACTTCCACAGTCCTCCCAGCGCCTCCACACAGCTGTGGCATTCTCTTATCTGTGTATTGTAAGTCCCTTGTGGTTTCCCATGCACTCTTCCCAAGGCTTGTAGCACCAGGTGCAGCTCTTAACTCTTTGTCTACCACAGGTCACCACAGAGACAAGATCAGTGTCTCCCCCTCCTCTTCCCCTCATGAGGAAGTCATAATTGCAATGGGGTCTCCTCTCAGTCTCCTCTTCTTCAGGCTGAACAGACCAAGTGACCTCAGCTGCTCCTCATGTGGCTTCTACTCAAAGTCCTTCACCATCTTCACTGACTGCCTTCAGACACCATAAGGTGCCCAAGAGGACTACAGAGCCAGCATGTACCATCATACCTCCAACTTTGTGAGGAACAGGTCTCCCAGGGGTGTCACGAAATGTCTAATTCACAAACACATGCAGGTCATTAATATGCATACAGGCCACGTCCATCGCCCCACCGTCAGCCAATCAGGAGCACTAGGGAGCATTTTCTGCTCCTCCTCATGGGCTCTCACAGCACAGGGGAGCAAAGGGAAGCGTTTCCGAGCCCTCTCTGGCTGGGAAGGCCCCATGGGAATTCCTTGGCTTCTCTTCGACCATGCTGCTGCCACCATGCATACCTGCACCGCCTCTGCGGTAAGGAAGCTCCAGGGCCACGGTGGGGAAGGCGTGTCCCCAGGCTCTGGTTGGCACTCTTGGAGCCTAAGAAACCTTAACTTTGCAACACTGCAACACCTGGTGCCCCTTATGGAGGGGGGTGGCATCAGTATTGGAGTTTCTTTCCTTTTAACATCCACCAGTCCTGGGAGTGGCAGCGCTGGCCATATGGACCCAGCAGAACACCGCTTCCCCCTGCTGCAGCAGGGAGAGGCCACGGGAGAACAGAAGCCTCCTTCTGGTGCAGCAGCTGCAGTGGTGGTGTGGGCACATCCCACCGCTGCTCCATCCCAGGACAATGCTTGCCCCACCACTGCCGCAGCCAGCCCAGCCCCACTTTTGTGAGGCACTTTCCCTGGGGCTACATCATCACCAGGTGCAGCAGGCACAGACCACATCACCTTCCCTGACTGTAGCCATGAAAACAGTAACACACGCCCAGCAGTGGTCAGTCCCCCGGCTGGGCTTAGAGCAACGGAGGACGGCATAACTTGTGGCAGTGCTGCGCTGGGTCTCAGCAGCCACCTGGGGCATACTGCAGCATAAGCCTTCTGCACTAGGGACCAGGCATGGAGACACACAGGAGTGGGGCAGGGACCGTGGCACGGCACCACGGGACTATAAATGCCACGGAACCTTCTCAGCACACATAAGAGAGGGTAAGCCTTCCGCGGTAGGGACCAGGCATGGAGACACTCAGGAGCAGGGGGTCACAGAGCCACGGGACTACAAATGCCACGGCGAGCGGGAGGCACTGTGTGCCCTCCGCACGGGGCTGGGCCAGTCTCTCCCCACGGGGATTGCTGGCACTGCCCCTTGGCGAAGCAGAGGCACTGTGCATGTGTTGACCGGGAAGTTCCGCAAACCACTGCAGCAGATTCATGGGGAAAATTTCTCACGAACCAGCGAGGTCATAATGGAGAAGTCATGATGCACCGAGGCATGACTGTATTACACAGGATTGTGGTCAAAGCCGTGTGTCTCTGTCTGGAGCAACAACTGGGAGCCTGGTGGGACACAGAGTCACATCTGGTGCTTTATGTGTAGATAGTAAATCTCACCTTGAATATCTTAATTCATTAATAAGATTTAAAAAATCAGTGGCACATTTGGCGCAAAAAGAGCACTTCAGTAAGTGTTAACTATCTCAGAGATCAACTTATATACAATATTGTAATACAACACATGATTGTGTGAAATAAAGATCTGGCCAGAATAAATCTTTTCAGGACCCAGAATTACACCTAAGGAGGAGTTCTTACTATGAGGGTAAAGAGGTCTACACAAGCAGGTTCTGCTCACTCAACAGCAAAAAAAACGTTTTTCATTTTCACCTAATTCTCTAAACAAGTAAGCACTTGACACTTTGCTTCTTTTCTGACAACATACCACGAGCAGCTGCATTTGTAGTGGCAACTACTGTACCTTGTGTGTATATGCAACACATGATGTTAAGGGGTTTAAACAATAAAGCATATTTTAACTGTTGTCTGTAAAGTAAAAGAAGTCTAATAACTACACATAGAAAAATAATGATACCTAAATTTGCAAATACATGAAATAGAATATTGCTTAGAAAAATAAAGCCACCACTGTGAGTCATTAAAATAAGCATAGGGATAAAGTCAATTGCTACTATTCTTCCTGTCAAAAAAACCCCCCACCCAACATGTAAGATGTAGTTGCTTGACCAACAGAATATAGACGAAATTTCAGGTAAAACTGATGCACTTTGATGATAATTTCACAGTTGAGAGAATTATGTGGGAATTCTCTGGGCTTTTCTTCCTCACTCTGAACTTCATGGTTGATTAAGAGGCCATTTGCTGTGCAGAGAGAAATGCTGAAGCCTCAAGAAATTTCTTGCAATATACTGAAAATCTGTTTCACGCTGTTATATATCAGTTTATACATTTTGTTTTTTCCACAAGCTATTGATTTAGAGTGGTAATTTTCAGTTTTCAACTTAAGTAGAAGGTGAAAAACAGCTGTATTCACTGTTTAAAATCTAAATGTCTTTACTGTTGGTATCAGCTTAGCTGTTTATTGCTTCTGACAGAGAAAGTCCTGAGGCTCTGCAAAGCAACTGTGCTTTGCTCTCTCTGGACATGGGATGACAGTTTCTCCATGATGATTCATCTGTGTAGATCAGCTCTGGGTTGTCAAGTCCAGAAAAGGCCCTTACTCAGCTGTATTCAGAAAGAGATGAGAACGGATCACTGGCAAATCTAAATGAGTTTTTTCTCCAGATGGATCTCCTGCATGTATCCTTACACACAGCCTTCTGATCAGTTTGGTACATACCCACCATTCACTTCCCTATTCAGGTAAAGAATAGCATGTTAAGATTTCAGGTTTTCAATTATCTATTTCCCGGATAACGAGCACTTTCTTTTCTATATTCTATCCCTGGGTTGAACTGAGAGCCCTCATTTATTATCTTTGGAGAGTATTAATAAAAAGATCACGCTCCATCCATCTGAGCCTCCCATCGCCTAGACCATGACACCGAGTTCATCATCCAGTCTTATCTTAAACACCTCCAGGGTGTTTAAGCCCATGGCTTCAGGGTTGTGGGTTCAACCCCTGTGTGGGCGCTCACTTGGGAGTTGGACTAGATAATCCTTGTGGGTCCCTTCCAACTCGGAATAACCTGTGAACCTGTAAACCTCCCCTGGCGTAGCTTAAGCCTGAGAGAAGAGATTCAACATCCACTTTAGTACAGTGGTGAGTGTCCCTGCCTCTCATGCAGGAGACCAGGGGTTTGATTCCCGCCAGGGAGGCAGTAGTACGGTTTAAGAGTTGGACCCGATGATCCTTGTGGGTCCCTTCCAACTCAGAATATTCTGTGATTTACACCCACCTGACTGCAACCTCGCCCTTAGAATTTAACTTTTCTTTTTCTAAAGGTCCTAGAGTATCAAAATTAACCTTTTGTTATGCGGAGAACCCTATTGTAAAATTTTTCTCCTTTTTACTGGAACAGACAATAGGGTTCCTTTTTTATCTCCCCTTCCCTCCCCCCTGCAAGGCATGTGGCCAGTGGAGGGGCTTTCTCCTTTTTACGGGACAAACAATGGAGGATTCTTTTTCTTATTTTCCCTTCCTGGCAAGGCATGTGACTAGGGGGGGGGCCCGAGGGCTGGGGAGGGCTGAGTGATGGCCAATGGCATGTGAAGACATGCCCACAAGGCATGTTACATGGGAGGGGCCCATGGGAGTGAAGCCAGTCTCCTCTGCCCCCTGGGGCAGCTGCAGCAGGCAGAGGGACACCGTGGGGCTGTATGGACTTCTGAGCTCTGCCTGCTGTGTTCTCTCCCAGTGGACATGCCTGGCATGGAAAAGCAGGGACTGGGGCCGGCCCTGCACAGCTCTGCCGGCACTTAAACATGGGGAGCAGGGTTGTCTGGGACACTGGACAAGACAGAAGTGCTTGCCTGTGTCACCAGGGAATGAGAGCGGGGAGCATTGTGTATGTGTGTGCCTGGTGTGCATTGCAGTGTTTCCATGGAAAGAGGCATTGGATGGGTGCCAGTGTCTGTCACAGCTAGTCCCTACGGTAACACGGGATGCAAATCGGGGACAGCAGGGTGGGCGTGTGCCAGCGCCTCTCCGCTCCTTTCAGCACAGGGAAAGAGAGAGAGTGTCTGGCTGTGCCTGGCTAGCCCATCGCCATGGGAACGGCACTGGCACAGTCGGTGGCCAAACCAGCCCCGCTGTCTCTCCTGCGGCGCTGCTGGCACAGGTGGATGCAGCTGTGCCCTGGGAGCTCTGAGAAGCGCACCCAGACCAGCCCAGGTGGGCATGGCCACCCTCACTGTGGGCAGCAAGTCCTAGCCAGCATGGGCAGGCAGACTGGTGTGCCAGCAGTCGGTGTAGTGGCGGGGGGGAGGGGGGGGGGGGAATTTGCATATTCATGACTGCCTACTTTGAATATTCATGTATGCCTGGTTGTGCATGCGCAGTTGCAAAACAGGCTTCCTTAACTGCTGAAAAATCATGCCGTGAAGATGTGAAGCCGCTATGTGGGAGGCGCAAAGTGGAAGAGGGTTGACTGTTTACATATATATATATTGATTACATTAATTTTTTTCTTTCTTCCCACTAAAGGTCTTATTTCTCTCTATATATTATTTAAGTATTTCTAAATTCAATTCATACTTTGTCTTAATTGACACCTGGACAACTTGAAAGTGGAACAATGTAAACCAAGAGGCTGTCTGAGTTCACAGGAGACAGTGGTTTTGCAAGACATTCATCAGTATGAGTGATAACTGAGAGGCACATTGTAATGCTTCCCATCTTTGCCTTGCTAATAAGTTGTAAATCAAAGCATGGACCAAACTCAGAAAATTTTAAGCTATTTATATACTTCTTACTGGTGTCTGTGGCAGAAAGAGTGCTTTTGCAGCATTTCCCCCCCTTCTATTTGAAGATTCGAGCACAACAGAACTCCCTGAAAGCACAGTAAGCATGTGTGACTAGTTCAGTAAACATACAGCTCAGTTTCTCTCATTTGGTGTGTCAGGGGACCTAGCCTAATCTGCATGTGCCCCTCTTGAGATTTGTAGTAGTTCCCTTTGCACTCACTCCTCCCTATCCAATTTCCCCTCTGGTCTCAAGTCACATTTGCATCTAGATTTAACATCATGCAGTTCCTCCAGAGTCTTTGTTTATTACTGTTTCTCTGTACATCAAAGGAGAAGGAAATAAAAACGAAGCAATACCAAGATCCTGCTTAGCCCTAAGCAAGTTTCAGCTGAAAATCACCACTACAGAAAATTCTTGGCAAAGCACAGAAAAACCCCAATACTTGAAACATAATTTTGCTTCAAAATACTTTTCTCTTTCACTTTCTTTTTTAATCTCTCTCAGAATTATGAACTAAAGAAAAACCAAAATCCCACAAACTCTGTTTCTGCATGGGGATGCTCCAGTTGCTCCTTCTACACTCAAAACACCCTTATGGATGTGCCTTATTTCTAGAAACAGTTACTAGCTGTGAAAACAGACGGGATACCCACAACAAGGATAAGCAATGACATAAGGACAATCAAGAAGTCACATCAAGAAGACTTGGAAAAGTGGAACAAAAGGGAAAATTTAAGATCTCTTTAGGATTTCAAAGCTTCTTCAGACCTATTAACTCCCACTATCTTCCTTACTTCAAAAAATTTGAGGAAAGATCTACCCCTTGAGAGAAATATATTCTTTTACTTCCCAGCATTTTCTTCTTTGATGAAGAGTAAATATCTAGATAACAGCTCAGTGGCTCCTGAAACCTTCCTCTCTTCTACACTGAGAGGGGAAAAAAAGACTAAGTGACCATAAGACGCAAAATAATTAAGCAGCATCCTAGCAGTCAGGATGCAGGGTTTGTGTTTACATAGAACGGAGAAAAGTGCATGCCATAGATAAGACCGATTCAGAGCAGAAATTGCAAACTGAGCTGATTTTTACATTGTGTAAAATATGTGGGAGTAGTTCTCACTCTCCACTGGCTGTCTATAGGAGCCGTAAATGACGGCTCACTGAGATGACAGGCACTCAATTCATACTTACATAACAAGAATATTTTCTTGGTGGTATTACTGCAGCTCTTGGTAAGCCAAAAATTATGTGCAACAAAGCAACAAGTAATTTGTGTTAGAATTTAGGATTGCACTGGGAGTTGATTATAAACTCTTTGGGGCACCTCTGTTTTTTTTCTGTGTCATGTTCACAACACTAAGAGGAATTGAGCACTGCTCCCTAGTAGTGCTTCATCAGCTCTACCACCATAGACCCCAGCATCCAGAGGGAGTGTTACAACACACATGCAGTCTGAAACTATTAATCTATTCACTTCTTATAAAACCAGTATTATTATATAGCACCGATGAAAGTAATCCAGAAAATGAAATCAAGGAAATACGTATTTCTTTTCTTTGTAAGGAGGCAACCACTGGGCTGCATTTATTTGGGGTTGGGTTCTGTTTTCAATTATGCAGGTGAAAATCTGCTGTCACTCTGCTGATCTCAAGTAGTCCAAGCATGATGACCACAGAATCACAGAATATTCTGAGTTGGAAGGGACCCACAAGGATCATCGGGTCCAACTCCCAAGCTAATGCCCACACAAGGATTGAACCCATAACCTTGGTACTATGAGCACCATGCTATAACCATCTGAGCTCATCTCAGGGTGTGCTACATGCAATTACAGTAAGTCCTTCTATTAATGGCCCATTTTTAGCCTTCTGCACACACTGTTATTTTTGTTTGAAAATAGCAGGAAAAAATCTTGTACCCACCAAAAAAAAAAAATCTTAGCTGTTAGCCTGTAACATCATCTTCAAAATCAGGAAGTATAACACACTGCATTCTTAAGACACAATTAAAGAAAAAGTAACTGACCTCTTGCCGTTTGAAATTTTGAACATATTCTTCAAACTGTTCATCTTTAGTCTCATCCGCTTTTCCTAGTTTTTGAAGTACCTACATTGAAAGGAAAAAAAAATTAATATTTATGTCACAAACCAAAAATACTGCTACTTTCAACGCTTCTGTTCTTGCAGTGAGGTTCACATAGCATTTTATTTTTCTGGAGTTTTGCATGCACTACACCTTTCGAAGTTCACAAGAAACTATTTTATCAAAACAAAAAAGAATAATAGCAGGTGTATGGGGTATATGCGAATGTGTGTGGAAACATCAATGTATGGAGTCCTTGGTGGGATGTGGGGTTTTGTTTTAGTGAAGTAACTTTTATTTTAGCGAAGAATCCCATGGTTTTGAAGCAAGAAAGAATGAGAGAATTTTGCTGTCACTGCAATTTTTTTCTCCAGCTCAGACAAATGTTAAAAAAAATTCATTAAGTTTTTCTTCTGTTTATGGCTCAAATGGTATTAACATTATCCTTATCTGCATGATTTTCAAAACACAGACATAGAAAATAAAGGACTGCAAGGTTACATGAGAAGTTATTATAGCTGACGCTCATTTAAAACTTGGTGTTCATTTCTGTCTCCTCATTAATTCAGAAGTGGATTGTCATCCACTAGATAATAAATATACAATAGGTCAGCAGTAAGGGCTAGTCAATCAGCAATCTCAAAAGTAATTTGACACAGCTACACTTTACACTGTATTTAACTACAATAAACACAATCCATTATTAAATCCCATTGCTATCCATTCATTTTAATACTGAAGACTTACACACAGCTGGAAATAGCCTTTACTCTGCCTGTCAAGCAACCCCCAAATCTCTATAGCGTACTTGTAAGTGGGAATGAACCAACTCATAGGGTAATGTTCAGATTGCTCTCCCATGACAAATTGACCAAATTTTCCATTTTCACAGAGAAACCCAAAACCAAATGAAAACAAACCACAAAATTGAAACAGTAGCACTTAGCAGATATTATGAATACAAATACAAGCATCACCACTTATCCTTCTCAAAACAAAAAATGCATAGCTTCAGTACTAGTATATTCTCTCTCTGACCATCTTCCTGTCCCAGGCCCAGCCTGCCTCACACCACAAAATAAGGCTGCACAAAGAGGTGGTGAGCATCGCTACAGTGGAAACAAGGAGCCAAGATGATCATGAGGGTGATGCGATGTTACCTGTGGATATGGCAAGTAAAACATCAAGGAAGTTTTGACATAGTTACAACAGAAAGATAGAATGAGTTACATTAAATAATCAATAATAAGATAATTTCTTAATTTTCCTAATCCAAACCAGAACTACAGATATGTCACATGGCTGGAAATAAAAGTTCCAAGCCAGAGCCTGGCACTAGCTAAAGAAACTTCCCCTCATGGAAGTCCTGTAGTCCATGCCATGTATTGGGGTTCACTTACTCTTTGCCTAAACGCAATCCTAATCCCATCCCCACAATTTCATATGGAGCAGACTGGGGATAAAATAAACTATTCATCACAGGTCTTTTTAGATCCTACCCACATAACTCCATGGATCACTGACTCAGCAATACAGTGAATCGCTCAGCCTTTTACAACCAACCTAATCCACTGGTAGTCTAAATAGAGAAATTGCCAGGCTAAAGGTAAGTCCTGCAAATTGACCCAACTTTCAGCACTTGTTGATGCACTTCTGTCTCAAAACAGAAATCTCTTGTCAACAAGAAGTCTATAGTTAGGAGTTCACTTTTGCTCAGTTAAGTCAGCACTTACAAGGTGTCTTTGGGGTAGGGTTAATGCCGGGTAAGTCTTGTCTGTCCTACAATCCATGCCCACCTCAGGGACAGGCTGAAAAATTTTAAACCTGTTGTTCATTCTGTTACATATAGTACCTGGATTAGAGTCAGGGTTTGGCCTAGGGTTACAAAAAGACAAACAGACAGCCTACTAGCATTAGGTTTGGAACAAGAGAAAATAGACTTGAAACACCAGGTTATTGGAAAGTATCTGATAGCTGAGCAGTAAAATGAAGGCTGTGCTCAGGAGCAGCAGGTGCCTTACCTCCACCTTAAGACTCAGTTCAACCACCCTTCTAGGAAAGGATTAGCTTTAGTAACAGGAATAGCTCAGTTTATTGGTGGCCCATGAGGACAGGAGAAGGGTAGATGGATTGTATTTCACAAAAAACTTGGAGTGCTCTACAACATGCCAAAGGAGGGAGATCGGTACTGGTGGTAAATATTTTATTTTAGGCTCATATGGTATGTAACCCATATTATGCGATTGTATTCTGGTACTGGAAAAAAAATAAAAGCAGAGGAACCAGAGACGTTGCTAAACATTTGGTGGCCTGTAGGGCTTGAATGAGGCCAGAACTTAATGAGGGCAGGTTGCTAGCATATTTTCTTCTTAGCAGGTCCATACAGAGAAATAACATTTGAGGTTAGGCTTGAGAGCACCTATCAATGTGTATGAACAGCCTGTACCATTTACAATAAAATAAATTATAAAAATTAAAGAAACAGACATGAACGTAATCTCAATAAATAGTATGTAGTTTCCTGAAGACTGTAGGAAAAGCTGATGAACACGATCACTCTACCAAAAACCCCCAAATTCCAGGATAAAAGCAACTTCATTTCATATAATTAAACTGAATCAGCTGCCAGTAGGTTATCTCTTAAAATGGCATAAAAAGACTTTTTTGAACTATACAATATGGGTGTTAGTGTTGAACCAGCGCATTGCTAAGAATATATGAACTGAACAGTTAAGTCCAGTTAGCACTGAGAATGAAACAAAAGCTAAATTTGGTAAGATGGTAAAACCTAGATGCTGTCAAGAATATACATGCAGAGAGGAATTGTCAGGCAATGTGGTACTGACATAACACAAACACAAAATTTGAGTAAGAACATCAAACATGCCTGATATCATTCATAAATGTCATCAAGAGTACACTTCTAAATACAAAATGCAACAATATTTCCATTTTGGGATGCTGCATCTTCAATAAAATTTCAGAATATGTGAGAATAACCGGTTTCTCTTTAGTCTTCAAGTGCCTTTATTTACCAAACATGAGGAACTTGAATTCAAACAACAAACTTCAGAACGATTGTGATGTGTATATTGTTAGTATTAAAGAAAGGAAACTAATACAATAAAATGAAGTATAGATTATCTTGAGAAAGTTAAATTACATTGAAAATTCTTGAGGCAAGAAGGCCAAATAGCTGCTGTGACTACCCACTCTGACAGGCCTACTCATTCTTCCCCAAAAAAGTTTTCAGGACTATAGCAATTCAAGGAAACAAACAAACAAAAAAATTTATCAAACAAATAAAACCTCACAACACAAATACCCCTCCCCCCCCCCAAAAAAAAAAAACCCAAACCCAACCCACCACAAAAACATCAACAACCAAAAAACCCTGAAACTGATTCTCTGATCTAACCTGTGGTCACTCAGGAGCTCCCTCAAGAGCAGCTCAGATTCCTGCAGAGCAGCGGAAGACTGGACAGGAAATGGCCTCATCAGACATCCCAACATACATAATTCCTGTCACACATCAGTATTCTTAAAGAATAACCAACATGCTCCCAATCACACAGGACAGGAAGACATGAATGCTAAGAAAGGGCTACCCAGGAGAAGACTATCAGAAATTCCCACAACTGGTAAAATACTCTTAAAATTTAACTAATCTAACCTGCCATAAGTACCCTATATTTAAGGGTATAACAGTATGAAAAGCAAGACAAACACAGAATCACACACAGAATCACAGAATATTATGAGTTGGAAGGGACCCACAAGGATCATCTAGTCCAACTCACCATCTAACACCCGTACAGAGACCGAGAGCACATCGCAGAGCATAACACCAACCTAGATGCCTCACAGTCTAGCACTCGAGAGTCCAAAAACATTGACTGTCCAAAATCTTTTAAAAACAGAAAAGAGCTCTGGATCTCAACAGATGCAAACTCATGCATCTGTTCTGCAATACCTTTAAACACCATTCCACAACAGTTTTTTTCCTAGGACTCTTCTACAAACTGTAAAAGAAATACTACAGGTGCATGACTACAATCTGCAGTTTTCCAGGCATATCCATGTTTACAAAGACTTTTCTTTTCCATGTGAGGGATACTATACAAAGCACTCAATACCACAAAACCATAAAAACATGTGAAAATACAAATTGAATGCGATCCATGATATCCAGCTGGTATTTGAGAAGTGTAGGAGCAAAGTTTAAGAAATCTTGTTTGTTCCAGAAAAAAAAATTAGCTAGGAACACAACATATTCGAGTATGAAGTCTCACCCAGAAATGATTTCAAAACTTATCTACTGACTCTTACCAAAGCATGATAGTAGGGTGTTAAGCACAAGTAACAGAATACTCAAGACTCATTGAAGTCACACAAGACTGCTGCCTCCTTACTGCTAGCACATGGGCAGCTGAAGTGAAACCAGAGGGAGAATCATTACCAGGATGCTACAGTTGTTCTGCTGCAAAGTGGGACAGGAAGGCACAGTGCAGTGGATTATAGGTACAGTGAATTATCTCTGTATCGCGACTTCTCCTTCATGACCTCGCGCATTTGCGATGTGAATTTATCGCAGTTTTGATTCCACCATTTGCGAATTTCTGCCATTCGTGCATGCGTACTGACTCTGCTCCACCGAGAGGCGGTGCCGGAGCTCCCCATGGGGCAGCGCTGGCCCGGCCCCACGGGGAGGGCCATGAGTCCCGCTGTACTGTTACTCTAAGTGCAGCTGGGGAACTGAACCCTCCCCCGGGCGCGTGTTACTGTTTCTGTGGCTACAGGGAGGGAGGGCAGTGCCACAGGAAAGTGGTGCTGGGCTGGGCGCAGCAGCCAGCGGGACATGCTCACTCCGCTGCCACAGCTGAACACCCCTGCCCCACGGGGCGCTGCCAGCAGTGCCCGGGACGGGCGGTGCGCAGGACAGGCGGCACGGGGCGGGCGGCGCGGGATGGGACGGGAGGCGTGGGACGGGACGGGCATATGCACTGGGGCTGGGGAGAGGGCGGGAGCAGCGGCATGGGGTTTGGTCACGGCGGACCCACGGAATCTCGGGGTTGGGAGGGGGTCTCCCGAGGCAGAGGGGGCTCAGAAACGGTTCCCTTTTCTTCCCCGTGTTCAGAGAGTCCGAAGGGAGAAGCAAAAAAGTGCCCGGAGCCCTCCGGAGTTCCGGGGGGTGGGGCAATGGGTGTGGTCTGCATGCATATTAACGACCTGCCGTTCTTTGCAAAATTAATATTTCGCGAGGGCTGTCGCCTGTCCCTTTCCTCGCGACGGAGGAGGTATAACTGTATTTAATAATAGAATTTATGGAAACATTTGTTTAGTCCACTAATAGAAAGCCTCTTCTCCAAAGAAGTAACATTAATATCCAACTACTCAGCACTGGTCAGACCACATCTTGAGTACTGTGTCCAGTTCTGGGCTCCCCAGTTTAAGAAGGATGTTGAACTGCTGGAGAGGGTCCAGAGAAGGGTGACAAGGATGGTGAAAGGACTGGAGAACGAGCCCTGTGGGGAACAACTGCTTATAAATGCTTTCTTTTTGTTAATTCTTTGCAAGCTTTTCCTTGCTGATGTGTTGGGTATTGCAAAAGAGCATGATCCATGGGGATAGTTTGCTTAACAAATAAGAGTACTGAATAATATCCAGACAAGCATGAAACACTATGAGAAGCTACATTTTCTCCATCAAAATTGAAAGAGGGAAATGTCGTCTTTCTAACGTAGCCTAAACGACAAATTTGAACACTGTGTATTGAAAGATGATTATAGAAACCTTTGTGCAAACTACAGAATCTAATTGTACATCACTGGCCAGATAAGTAAAAATGCTTTAAAGAGAGCCATAAAATAAACAAGATTATGACTGCTCTCAAAATGAAGCCACAGACTTCTACATTAGTCCTTGGTCATTCGATTAAAACCAGAAAGTACTTTACAGAAGACACTGAATTGCACATTCCAATGTACTACAATGTATTGGTTCACAGGTTATTTCAAGTTGGAAGGGATCCACAAGGATCATCTAGTCCAACTCCCAAGCAAATGCCCACCCAGGGATCGAACCCACAACCCTACAGCCATGGGTACCACGCTCCATCCATCCAAGCCTCCCATCGTCTAGGCCATGTCACTGAGTTCCTAATCCAGTCTTTTCTTAAACACCTCCAGGGATGTTGATTTCACCTCCTCCCTGGGCAGATCACTCCACTGAGGGATCACTCACTCTGTGAAGAAGCTCTTCCTAACATCCAGTCTAAACCTCCCCTTGAGTAGCTTAGGGCCATTCTCTCTTGTTCTGGTGCTGGTAGACCTTTACTTGCCCTTTTCTTTCAAACATCCAGCAAATTTGGTCTACTGGAAGTATGTACCCTTGCAAAATTTAACAGTATTAGGTGGCTACTCTGCTACATCAAGTGTGATACCAAGAAGTCCAGCAGTAAAACTCAGCTGAGCAGTAGAAATTCAAGGAGACTGAAGGATGAGCTTTCAAGTTGACAAAGGTCTCATTTTGCTTATGAGAAGGGAAGGAATACTAACAGCTTTGACAACGTACCGCCAGGGACCTCTGCTCATGTCTTAGGAATTTCACAGGACTTAATACATTAATGCGTCTAATGAGCCACATGATAAGGTGGCTCATTAGACACTCTCTGCCTGTGTTCTGAAAAGTGCTTATCCCCAGTGAATGTGAAAACCTGGCAGAGCTTCAAAGAATTGCCATGTATTTCAAAAAATAAACAAGCTGTTCTTTAGACTGCCCTGTGTGACTAGTCTATGTAACAGAGGATAGGATCAAGGTAGAGATGCTCAAATAGTGCACAGCAGGTGATTTTAATGGAATGTAGCAAAAGAAATGGAAAGAAACAATAAACAACATGGACTAAGATGCAGAGAGAAAAGAAGAGTAATAAATACTCAGCACTGGTCAGACCACATCTTGTGTTTTTGTGTCCAGTTCTGGGATCCCCAGTTTAAGAAAGATGTTGAACTGCTTGAGAGGGTCAGAGAAGGGCGACAAAGATGGTGAAAGGACTAAAGAACAAGCCCTGATTTGAGGATTCAGAAAATCATAGATTTTAGTGAGTTAGTTAGAAGTTTAGAGATTTAAGGACTTCAGTGAATGTACTGGGTCTTTCTGAGCCCATAGCAGTCCTCGGAATGCTATGCTGTAGAAGAGTATTGATAACACGTGTATTTTGACTACAGCTGGGCACACATCAGGACTAATGCCCCTTCCCCCTAACTGAGGACGAGATTCTGGGAGGGCACACGAGCAGGCTAGCTGGCCCAGATTGACCAAAGGGATATTCCAGACCATATGACATCAGCTCAGATATAAAAGCTGAGGAAGGGAGCAAGGACAAGGTGGCATTCAAGTAGAGATTACTTCTTTTGCTTTGCTTCTGTGCAGGTTTTTGCTTTGCTTTATTTGTACTTACATCAAACTGCCTTATTCCAAACCACCCTTTGTATATCATCTTATTATTTGGGACTGAGTGACCGTTCCAGCCCCTGGCATCCAGCTAGGGTAAAACCCACTACACTGAAATAGTGAAATTTAAGTGAATTCTAGAAGGATTTGTAGATTTTAAAATCATTCACTTGGCCTGAAAATTAAACATGCAATATTAAGGGAAGAAAATAATTTCCCAGTCCTGAATGGTAAACAAAAGATGATTCGACTCAAAACATGACGCAAGAATGTGAAACTTTTGAGCTGATAGGTCGAAGGTCTTAATGCAAAGTTGAAATTCATGACATAATGTTGAAGGGATGCAGATTCATGGCGTAATTTCCATATGTATGAGGCAAGGGTATAAAAATAGGTGGCAGATCTGGGCAGGGGCTTTTGGCACCTGACAGGGCTGGGGACAGTGCTGTTCCTCTTTCCTTGTATCTTGGGCCAAAAATAAAATATTTCTATGGCTTGCAAGCAACTACCTGGAGTCCTGGCTGATTTCCCTTAAATCGCCCTATGGGGAGCAACTAGGGGAGCTGGGATTGTTCAGCCTGGAGAAGAGGAGGCTCAGAGATGACCTCATTGCTGTTTACAACTACCTGAAGGGAGGTTGCAGGCGGCAGGGTGTGAATCTCTTCTCAGGCCGACAACACCAGAACAGGAGGACATGGC
>WEKX01015831.1:0-60141 GCA_013390025.1 Pitta sordida | reverse complement strand
CCCAGTGCACTGAGGGTTTTCCAAAATGCAGCAGGATTTTGGAATCCTTATCTTTTCTGAATTTTGGCTTCTTGATAAAAGCTCCTCCATGGGCAGTGGCGGCAGTTTGCTTGTGCTGTGCAGCCCTTCCACCCCTCTGGGCACCCTGGCCTGGGGTGAGGGCTGGCACAGAACTGAGCTGGCCTTATCACACACTGATAGGCTCCTGCCACGAGCTGTTCACTGTGGAAAGGACCGTGCTGCTTTATCAGTCCGGACCAGTTTATTTAAACCAGCGCTCCTCAAATGGTGTTACAGGGTGTTACCTGCTCCTAATGAGCTTGTGTGGCAGGAGAGGGATGGACGCTGCTTCCCCCCTTCCGTTGTGGGAAACCGGGAGAA
This sequence comes from Pitta sordida, assembly GCA_013390025.1. Classification (NCBI taxonomy): domain Eukaryota; kingdom Metazoa; phylum Chordata; class Aves; order Passeriformes; family Pittidae; genus Pitta; species Pitta sordida. The sequence continues at coordinate 59,760 of WEKX01015831.1, read as the reverse complement.
GGGACTGTGCTGGGGGCAGAGGCTGCGTGCTGTGGGACTGGGGGGAAGGGGAAGTCTTGGAAAGTGGATGATATCTCACTTCTGCCCCTTCTGCTTGGGCTCCAGACAAGCTGGAGGCTGTCAATTTTTAGGTGGGACAGAAAGGGGAAAGTGAAGAGGCTCAGTGGTTATAGGATATGAAAGAAGTATGGAAACATAGATAAGCTGTGACTGAAGATTGTGGGATTTTGGTGGGTTTGTTTCTTTTTTCTTTGTTTTGTTTGAGGTTTTTTGTGTGTGTGTTTGGTTGGTTTTGAGTATTTTTGGTTTTGTTTTCTGTGTGTGTGACTTCTGCCGTTTTTCTCTAAGCCCAAGGGTCTTGACCTCAGTGACTTGCGCATTTCCCCTGGCCCAGCCCCCAGAGGAGGGAAGGATGCAGGGGATTGTCCTCATTTAGGGTTTTTTTGCTGCTCTGGCAGTGAGGGGGTTAACAGCTCAGCTCTCGGCTCTGTCGCTGCCATGCCATTCAAGGTTATAGAGATAGAGAGGTCTCTGTGAATAAACATATTTGGGAGAGAAGAAACAAAAACAAGTTAGTAGCAAGATGTAGGGCCCGGCTCAGAACCTGCGTGGAGAGGCTGAGAGATTGAAGGCCCCCAGGCCCACGAGAGAAGTAGTAGGAATGTTCTTCCAGGCATCCCGCTGCTGCTCATGAATTGGACCGACCAGGGTGTAAACTATGGACTAGAGAGAGAGGACCAGTGATGGAGAATCCANTGTAGTTTGCCTTGCTTTTGCCTGTGACCAGTTTTATTTTCCAGTTTTTCCTCCAGGAGAGGTTGTGGGTGAATCTCTGGCATCCAGCCAGGGTCAAACCGCGACTGGGATGTGTTTCCTGCAGGCTGCTGCTGCTGCTCTGGTTAATTCACTTTCTGATGAGCACATGGATTGCTGCCTCAGACCAGGAAGGATGTAGTTTGGAAGGCCAAGATCTTGCTGCCTCACTTTCCCTCCTCCCTTGAAGGGAATCATCAGGGTTTTTACATAGATTTTGGGTGTAAATAAATGCTTGGGAAGTCAGCTAAAGGGGCAAGCCTGTTTAAATGATGGCATGCTCTTAGGAAGTTGTATTTCCAGGCCTGGCTTCTTGTTTGGCTTTGGGTCAAGGAATGGCTAAGAGAAGTGTTCAGAGCATTCCGTGTATAACTAACTGGCTTCTAAATTGTGCCAGGTAAGTGTAGTTGGCAAACAGACCCCAGAATGGCATCTATGACTATTTGAGGTGATCTGGGCTGTGGCTGTTGGGCACTCCTTGCTTTTCTAGACACTCCTTGCTGGCAGTGCCAGCCCTGTTTTCCCCATTCGGTGGTCAGCTGGCTCAGATAAGGGATAAAAGGCTGCTGGTGCTGGTGGCAGAGGAGCAAAGGGAGCTGGTGCAGGGCTGGTGCTGGTGGCTCAGGCTGCTGTGGTCCCACCTGCTCAAGTTCAATGATGTGAGCAGGTACAAAGCCTGAGGCCTCGCTGCTCTCTTGTGTTGCCACAAACAGTTTGTCTCATCAGTTAGATGTCTCAGCAGACAAACCCTGGTGCTGGCTCAGCTTTCTGGCTGTGTGCTGTGCCCTGGGCTGGGGGCTCTAGGGAGGCTCCAGCTCTGCACCTGCACGGCAGAAGGGGCTGTGGGTGAGCACTGCTCGGGACACAGGCTGAGGGGAAATGCTGTGCTGGGGTTGTTGCTGAACAAAGAACTGTGTTTTCTGCCTGGTTTTGAGGGTGCTGCCTGGGATATTTCCTAGCGGCTTTTCTGTCCGGACTCTGTGAGACAAATGTAGATTTTTAGGGAATGACTCTGTGTGTGTTGGCTTTACCAGGATCTGAAATGCATTAGAACTGGTGCCTTAGGTTTGGAACCTGTATGTGATGTTACAATGAAATTGGAAAGTGTTTGCTGGGTTTATTTTAGTGAAGCACTAAGAGTCAGTCAGTCCTGAACTCACTGCAGATAAAGGACACTCTTCATTATCACTGCCACATCTTTCAACTGCCAGTTTTGAGTAGTGAATGATGTAGGAGAAATACCTTATGAATGTAACAAGAAGCTGAATTTTTGCCTTCTGAGATGACTAAGGCTTTCCTGAAAGTTTCCTGGTATCTATTTTTAACTACTATTGAGGTAAAAACAGGACAAGGGATGAATTGCAGCCATTTCTTCTATGAGCAAAATACTTGCAGAACTATTTTCTACTTAGCCCAAGGTGTCATGTAAGTGAGAGCGTCTTTCCTGCAAAGATGGTGCAGAAGTGTGAGATGACTTCTCAAGTTTAAGTGTCTCAAATGGGCTGATGGTCCCACACTGAAACTTGCTGTTATCAATGATAAAGCTCTCAGCTTTATTTTTGATTTATTTTTAATAAAAAACACATAAAGGTTGAAGAGCCGCTGTTGGAATCTCCTCCAGGTCTTCAAATATGTGTCATGGACAGGTGCATCTTTCATTTCCAAGGGTCTGGGTTGACACACAGCCTCACTTTTGTAACTCATGTCATAAACCTTGTTACTAATTACAGCCTTTTTTTCTTCCTTGCCCCCAGGTAATTTTTGGGTTGTAGCACAGAGGCACTATGTACTCAGAGTGGAGATCCTTGCATCTTGTCATTCAGAATGATCAGGGGAACACCAGTGTCCTTCACAGCTATCCTGAGAACGTGGGGAGAGAAGTGGCAAACGCGGTGGTGCGTCCTCTTGGACAAGCTTTGATTACATCATCTGTTGGAAGTGAGAGTTTACTGAAAACAGACAAAGAAGTAAGTGCATTTCCTTGGAGGTCATGCTTCCTCCATGCCAGAGTGGCAACTCACTGGTGTTCTGTAGCCTCTTCTTCTCTTTGTAATATCCAAGTGTTATGAAGCACGTTACATGTTTAGGTTAGTGATCTACATAAAGCTTCTATTAACAGCTGGTTCATGGCAGTAGTGTACTTCATGACTTAACTGTTTTTCTGAGCTACTGTATTAGGAAATTGAGGCTAAAGAAGAAGCAAACCTGCCAAAAACCCCAAACAAATCCCAGGAATTTAATAGATAACACAAAGCTTTTCTAATTACCTTCAGTTTTAGAGCAGCAGTATGTGACTTCAGAAAAAAGTCTTTGTATAGTACAAGTATTTACTAGAATTTGAAAATCTTTCCTCATCAGCTCTTGTGTGTTCTGAAGAGTTCACTCTACGGGTTAGATTGAAGAGATTCAGGATTTAAGAGTGATTTGCCATTTATTAATATTCTTCATAATATAATGATGTATGAGTTAATGGTTTGGCATTTTCTTGCAGGATATAAATAGAATTGCCCATACCACAGAACTATTGATACTTTTAGTTAAAACCAGTGTGCTCTGACTATTGTTTATGTGCTCATATTTCCTTTTCATGACTTTTACCTTGTGTTTGGTAGGTAAAATGGACTATGGAGGTGGTTTGTTATGGACTGACCCTCCCTCTGGACGGCGATACTGTGAAATACTGCGTGGATGTTTATACAGATTGGATTATGGCTCTCGTGTTACCTAAGGACTCCATTCCTTTGCCTGTTATTAAGGAACCAAACCTTTATGTTCAAAGCATTCTCAAACATCTCCAGAATCTCTTTGTACCCAGGTAAGGGCTGGGGTGCTCGGGAGGCCGAGGGGTTCCCAGCTGTGGCCACAGGCCTCATGAGTTAGAGATTCTTGAGTGAAATAAGGCTGCTACTGCTGCAAGGTTAGGAGGGGGTGTTCTCCAAACCCACTTTGTGTTTTTCAATAGCCAGTTGAGTTCTTGCCTCTGACTTTAGGTACTCAGTGTCACAGAGCATTCATAGACTTGAACATCTGCTGTCCCGAGAACTTCAAGATCTTTCTCTGTTGGGTGATTGGAGGGTGGGGTCAAAGGCTGAAGAGCATCACTGTGAACCGTGTGCTTTTTATTGTGTGAAACTGAGATAACCAAGAGTCCCAGCCTTTGTTGATTCAAGATGTGACCACATTTCTGGTGTGCTGGAGGATGTTGCAGTAAGTGCCTGCTTTGTGTCTGCATCTTGCTGCCTCTGAGGTGGCCACGATTGTGCTGACTGTCCTTCGTGGTAGTTCTGAAAGGGTCCCATGGAGGAGTGTTTGCTGCCTGGCATTCGGGGATGAGGATATTGAGATGGACACGTTTCTACATCTTGGACACAGCTGTGTTGTCAGAGTGCTCAAGCACCACACCTTGTTTATATTCTATGGCAAGTTCACTTGCTGCTGTTGGATAAATAAGAGGAGATCATTTAATACATAGTGCCCCATGGAAAAGTACTTATCCTAAACATTGATCTGAAGTTATGTCAAAGTATCAGATCGTCTGCTTTTATCAGCATTAATAATGTGTCACCTCAAGTGCCCTTCATAGTGCTCTGCTGCCCTTGAGTTGCTCCACTTTACCTGAAGGCTTTGTTAATAAAGGACCTTGAATAATACCTTGTGCAAATTCAGGTGAAGAGTTCATTGCCATTTATTGCTTGCTTCAAAGCTTCAAAGTCTACCACCTACCCTGAATTGTTGCTCTGAAATTGCAGTGAAAAAGTATTTGAATCCCCATTAAAGGATAGTCAGGACAGTGGCACAAGTCTGAGGAAGCCAAGCTTGTGGGCTAGACTGCTGCAGGAGGTTGTCTCTGAGCTTTAATAAATGCAGGATACTGCTGTCTGGGCTCCTGTGTTTCCTTGGCACAGCAGAGAAGTGCTTCACTAGTCCATTAAATAGCTGCCTCTGTCATGTTTTGCCTGCAGAGCCCTGGTAGCAGGCAGCTCAGTCCAGCTTCCTGCATGTTGTTGGCGCGAGCTGCCATGTCAGCCTTCTCTCCCCAGTTCATTGCTGGAGCTTGGTGCAGGGTGGTAGACTAATTGATGGCTGTTGAATGCATTAATTAACATCTAGAGACAGAGAAGACAGAAAAAAACACTAATTTAAACACTACCTCTCCCCCCTGCCCCTACCTAGTATAACTTGTATGGTTTTTCTTTCAAGGAGTCTTGGAGGTCTGGAACACTGGTTTTTCACAGCTGCCACTGTCAACACTTAATGTTTACGTCCCTACTCTGTTCTTAAGGAAAAGAGCTTTAAGCTTTGCCCTCCAGGGAGCTGCGTTCAGAATCCACTCAAGCAACAGGAGGAATTTCTGTCCTGGAAATGAAATGCAGAACTGAGTTGTGCACACCTGGCTTGAATAAAAGCAAAGGCTCAGCCTTACATGCCTGTGGTGGGGAAGAGGAGAATGATTCCTGAGTGTCCCCAGGTTGCTGGTGTTGATGGGCTCCTGTAGGATACTTATCCAGGAGCAACCTAGACTGAATTGTCCCCTGGAAGAACCTCCTATTCTTGAGATGAAAATACTGAGCCTTTATGACAAGGCTATAAGCTATGTAGGCTTGTGATTGAAACAGCTTCCTTCCTCATCTTGGCCCCCTGGAAACGATGTGGCTGGTTGTGGTGAGGTTTCCAGAGCCTGAGCAGGATGTGTAGCTGAGGTGTGAGATGCAGCAGCCTGAAGCAGGTACTTGGATGTCAGTGGCATCTCCGGAGCTTGTGTACCCCAATCTAGAGCAGGTGTGCTTAGATACTCAGGTCTGAGTCCTCAGCTGAGTGAAATGGTCACATCCACAGTCCTTGAGACCGTGTGGGTACTGAGAAATAACCCTAACCCTTTCCTCCATCTGCTGGAGTGGCAGGAGAGTGTGCTTCTGTCCGCTCTCTGTTGACATATGTGAGTGGTCCCCAGGCAACCTCCAGGAGTTTCATCTCTATAACTCTAGAATATTCAGGAAGTCTTGCAGATTACTAAAGCAGCAGTGGTTGTTACTGCTGCCAGATAAAGTTTCAGTGCCACAAACACTGTTGGAAGCACAGAAAGGAAATATGAGAAGTGTCTCCCCTGTCTTTCCTCCCCGGGAGATTGAGGTGCAGATACCAGGGTCCTCTGTGCAACAAAAATACCTGGAATTGCTTGAGAGTCCATGGAACATGGGACTGTCCAGATGCTTTTTTGTAATAACTCGATATGCTTCTTGTATGAAATCATGAGAACAACTTGTGTTACAAAGGAGTGTGGCCAAAAGGCCAAGTTCTGTAGAACTCCAGACATCTAGAAATGGTGCCAACAAAACTTGCCATTGGGTTGACTTGGTAGACAGGAGGAACTTGTAGATGGTCAGGAACCTCTGAGTTGCTCAGAAGTAACCTGTTAGTCCTCTTGCACATGGAGCTCCTACAGGTGAGCCCCCTTTCTTGGCAGATTCTCTGAGTTACATGGGAAACAAATCTTAGAACAGGCTTGGAAGCTTCAAGCCTGTGTAGATTAAGGATATCTTCTGATCTGAAGTACTTGCTCTGTTATTGCTCAGGCAGTAAGCAAGGCAGGGCTTTATCCCAGAGTTTGTTCCTGTACTGAGGAACAAACTGTGTTATGATGAAGCAGCAGCATCAAGCAGCCCACTGAGGCCCTGAACTGTGGCTGTGGGCTGCAGGTTTGCATCAGACATTCTTGGCTCTTTGTGTGCTTGTTTTCAGTACTGTCATACAGCATTTATGCTCTGAAGGTATTGGCATGTTCTTGGGGTACTTGCCAAGCAACATGACTTGTGTGTGGTACCACTTTAGAAGTGTTTGGTAGGAATCTGGTAATATGTACTGCTCAGGAGTCCAGTGGAAGGTAGTGCTTGTATGGTTTGTTGTGGCGTCTCTTCAGTAAGTGGTAGGAGGGATGGTGCACAGGTTGAAATACGCCTTACTTATGTTGTACTCTAACTTGTAATCTCCTCTTTCACCCATTAAACTTCCAGGCCTCCTCAGCGTGGGTTACCAGTACAGAGTATTTGTCCCTGTTGTGCCCTGTCCAGGCTAACTGGTGGGAAGAGGCGATGCTGCTTTGTGCTGCTTCTGCAACACTTTGTGTTGAGTGACTCAGAGTGGCTCTGATTATTGCTACGAGGAAAACTTGTAGTAATGAAATAATTTCCTTCCTCACCCCCAGTTGCCTGGATTTACAGAGGAAGATCTAGAAGGGAGTCATTAAATAGGAAAATCAGACTGAAGGAAGACGGGATAGGAGTTGACTTGGAAGCAAGAGGAGAGATCTTGGAACAATTTGGTTTGCTAACAATATGTTGTCCTAGTTTTGCCACTTGTAAATGATGTATGTAACAGTTCATGGTGTCTCAGCTGTATTGGCATTGTTTGGCCCCAGGTGAATTCCTTTGGAGATGATGGGTTGTGCTTGCTCCAGTGAGTGTTATCTCCATGGCAGTGGGTCTGTCATGCCTGGAGACAGAGGTGGGGTGCTTAGAAGCTTATTTGTGTTTCCTCTTGCAACTGCTGTTCACATTGTTGCATGTATCACTTTAAAGTTCTGTTTCTGATGCATTGCTTTCTTCTCCTGCAGGCCAGACCCAGGATCCAGTCAGATCAGACTGTGCCTGCAGGTTTTGAAAGCTGTCCAGAAACTGGCTCATGAATCAACAATTATGGCAAGAGAAACCTGGGAGGTTTTGCTGTTATTTCTTCTTCAGATCAATGACACTCTTCTAGCAGCTCCAACTGTGCAAGGTTCATGTTCATCTTCCATTTGGTTCAATTACTGGAAAAACTTTTGTCTCTGCTTGTTGTTGAGCTGGCAGCAGGATGGTGGAACCTGTGACAAGCTCTCAGTAGCCAGCAAAGCACAGTAGCTCACCCCTAATTTTTCTGCACTGCTCTGAAATAAAGCACTGCCAGAAAAGACTGAATGATTTGGAGCTGAGTTTTCCTCAGAGTGTTTTTGTGGGGCTGTGGCTCTGTGTGGGATCAGTTTGCAGTGAGCAGTTTCAGACAATGTTGTTCCCTGCATGTGTCACTGTAACCCCTCCTGTCTTGCTGCCTACTGCAAAACAGTGTCAGTTTTAAAAAAGCACTTCAATACAGATAAAGTGCAATAGAAGGCTGCATAAAATCAGTGAGTTCCCAGTGTCCCTTAGTGACAAACATGTGGCTGGGCTTTATCTATTACATTTGGCCTTACAAAAAGGCTGATTGACTGTAGGAAGCAATCCAGAATCACTCTTAAAATTTGGAAAAAATGAGCTTGATCTTTATGCACTTAAGCCAAAACCTCTTTAGGGAGGTACTTGAGGTTCTTTAGCTGGAACACTAACTGGAGGTGTGCTTTGTTTCTGGGCTAAGGTGGCATTGCTGAGAATCTGGCTGAGAAGTTGATTGGAGTGCTGTTTGAGGTGTGGTTACTCGCTTGTACAAGGTGCTTCCCAACACCTCCCTACTGGAAAACTGCCAAAGAGATGGTGGCCAACTGGAGACATCACCCTGCAGTAGTGGAGCAGTGGAGCAAGGTCATCTGTGCCCTGACTTCCAGGTAGGAGAAATCCTGTGGAGATAAGCACCTGTGTGGGGATGATCAGTTATACGTGTTTTTTCCTTGGAGCTGCTTGTTTGTGGAATGTGCAGCAATCCAAAAATGAATGAACAACACAGAGTGAGTTCTTACTGGTGTCCTTGGGCTGTGTGTGTGCCTTTGGTTCTGCCAGGGAAGATGTGAGTTGGATTGTTGCTGATATTTAGCACTTTGCAGTGTGTGTGTGTGTTAGTCTCCATCACTGGGACTCTTCATCATGTGCCCTGCAGAATGACTCATGGATATTAGTGTAGCATTATAGTGTGTGTTTGATGGCAATCACCATCAAAATCATTAGGTGCCTATTGCTGCTGCATGCTGCTGGGCTTGGAGTGATTCCTGGACTCTGTTTCTCCTGCCCTGGCAGGCAGGATATGATGGCCAGAGGCAGCCCACAGACTCTGCTCTGCTCTAGGGTATGGGAGAAGAACTATACCAAGCCTTGCTGGCCATGGGAACAGTAAGGATCATGAAATCATGGAATTCTTTACATTGAAAAAGACTTCTGAGCTCATTGAGTCCAGCTGTTCCCCCAGTACTGCCAAGGCCACCAGTAAACCATGTCCCCAAGTGCCACATCCACACATCTTTTAAATACCTTTTGGTGGCTCCACCACTGCCCAGGGTAGCCTGTGCCAATGCCTGGCAGTCTTTTGCATGAAGAAACTTTCCCTAATACACAATCTAAACATCCCCTGGCACAACTTGAGGCCATTTCCTCTGGTCCTGTATCTTGTTTCCTGGGAGCAGAGTCTGACCCCTCCTGGCAGGGAGTTGTGGAGAGCCAGAAAGTCCCCCCTGAGCTCCTTTTGTCTGGCTGAGCCCCCCCAGCTCCCTCAGTTGCTCCTCATCACACACGTGTTCCAGACCCTTCCCCACCTCCTTTCCCTTCCCTGGACACACTCCAGCCCCTCAAAGTCTTTCTTGTCGTGAGGGGCTGCCCTGGTCCTGCTGCCCTCACTGTGGCTGGTATAAACCAGGTACCCTCGGCCTCCCGGGCACACCTGGTTCGTGTTCAGCTGCTGTCGACCAGCACCCCCAGGGCCTTTCCTGCTGGGCTGCTTTCCATCTGCTCTGCCCCAGTGCTGTAGCTCTGTGTGGGGTGGTTGTGACCCAGTGGCAGGACCTGACACTTGCCTTATTGAACCTCAAACAGTGGCCTCGGCCCCTTGATCCAACCTGTCCAAATCCCTCTGGAGATCCTTCCTGCCCTCCAGCAGGTCAGCTCCTGCTCACCTTGGTGTCACCTGTGGACTGACTGAGGGAATACTCAGATCTGTGGGCTGCAGAAGAGTTTGGGCTGTAGTAGAAGACCCTGAACAGTGAGGGGAGTCTCAGTATCCTTTGTGGAACAAATCACAACCTATTGGAGGAGAGAACTGTATTAATTGCTGATGAGAGGGTCTGGGTCTCCTCCTCCTCACTCTCCTGAAATGTCAATAACTTATTTCTGTGTAAGTTCAGAGACTTAAAATGGCTGCACTGTGAAACATCCAATAGTATATTTTTCTACAAGGCTTTATTTTACCTCTGAAAACTTTTTATTTGATTTACCTGTCAAAATTTGAAGTGTGGATAGATTTTTCCAGGTTATGCAGCTACTTGTTAAACCTGTGGGAAATAAAGCTGCAATACAAGTTCTGCATATTTCCCATGCTATTTCTTCAGCTATTTTTAGCTCATTAGATGTAGTGTTGCATAACGGAAAATATTTTATGATTCACTGATCTGAAAAGAGCAGCTCTGTCTCAAAGCATGTGTTGGTGTTCTGCACCATGCACTGTGCCTACACTTTATCTCCCACTGTTGAGTAACAGTCTTGGTTCTGTTGGTGCTCAGTAATCTGCAGGGCTTCTGGAATGTTTTAGTCTGGATTCAGTAATGTTGGTTTCTGCCTGATAACGTCGAAAGTTGGGCTCCTCTGAGGCTGACTTTTAAGTTCAGTGGTATTTTAAGCTTCAGTACTTCAGTGAAGCTGCAGTTTCAAGCAGCTGAAGTGTTTTTGTAAACAGTTCTCTGAATTGGGTTATTAGCAGTGAGCTGAGAGTGAATGATTCAACTTAAAACCATATGGAAAATTATCTTTGGAAATCTGTACACATATGTAGTGTTGATTTGTGTCTTTGGCTGTGATTTCATAGCAGGACAAAACTGGAGTCTTAGTTGTGTTGCCATACCAATAGATACTATTTTTACCCCATATAGGTTGCTTTAAGTATATGTATTTTAACTGCCTTGCATGTGTGGCTTACAATTTATTTTTATTTTCAATCATGTTTGAAAATGGCCTGTATTTTATTTGAGGTTTGTTGTGCTCTGTGACATGCTCTGAGGAGAACTGTGTGCTGCCAGGCAGTGGTGTGGGCATGGCTGTGCTTGGGTTTGGCACAGGCTTCTCAAACCTACCAGGGGATGCTGCCTTGGGGCACTAAATGTAGATGCACACAGTGCTGGAGAGCAGTTAATTCCTAGAACAGGTGTGTATATTTGTGGTGTTAAGCAAACTTCCCAGTCTGACCATACCTGGCAGTCACACTCCCACCACCAGTGACCAGAACTGTGGCCGAGGGTCCCTTGCCCCTCACACCCCCCTCACACAGTCACCCCAGGTTTCCCAGAGCAGAGTCTCAGGTGTCTCCTTCCACAAAACCATTTATTGACTGGGCGGTAACAGCAGCAGCTCGAGCTGCTCTCTCTGAGGAGGGACCCCCAGCCCAGCCCCCTGGTCTTGTCTCCCCTTCCAGTCCAAGCTCTTCCTGCCCACTCCTCAGCTTCCTCAGTGTCTCTGAGTGTGCAGGCAGCTGGCTGGGCCACAGGATCCCCCTGCCCTTTGTTCTGCCCAGGGCTGGCAGCTCCTCTTGCCTCAGGCTGCCTTGGGGCAGAGCTCAGTGTGCAGCTACAGCCAGAGCCACCTGCGCTGAAGGGATTCCTCAGCATCTGGGCTGGACCTGGAGAAGGCCTCATGTCCTGAAGCTCCTGCTTTTCACTCCAGGCTGGTTGTTGTTATAGGCTGTGATTTTAGACACTTGCATTAATTGGGTGCAGGTTACTGTAGTGCCCAGTTCTGGAGGAAGTGGAAGATGGGAATTCAGCCAGTTTGTCTCTTGGTTTAGGACTCACTGTAGACTACTTCTCTCCTCCTCTGACTTCTAGTTTTTATTACTTGATTTCTGTAAAACTGTATGGCTTCGTAAGTGGGCAATGATGAACGGAACATTTCTGGGTCATTACAGGCGAGTTAGTGTAGGGAGAGACACAAACTGATTCCTGGGAATGCTGGGATATTGAGAAGGTGCAATGCGGATCTCTTCCACCCCTTTGGAGAACATCAAGGTTGTTTATCAGTGCTGCTGAACTGTGATTTGGAGAAGCTGGTTATGAAGCAGGGTTCAGATTAGACAGCAGGAGCTGAGGGAGGGTGATTGGTGAGTGTTCAGGTAGTTACATGGCTTCTAGAGAAAGATCTCCACATGGTCCTTGTGACACTGCTTCTCTGTGACCCCTCTGCAGCTCTGCTCGTTGCTGGTCTGTAGCTCCCAGCTCTGGACAAGGTAGTGCATCTGTTTTGAAAGACTCCCTGCTTTGGTGGTGGCAGGTCCTGCTCTGTTTGTGGGGTGACAGTGAGTGCTGTTCAGTTGCTGGTGTGGTGTGTAGGTCATCACTGAGCTGCAATTTAGACCTGTGACTTAATATGACTTGCTGGTGTCAGTGAACACTTGAGCTCCTGAGCTGTGAGGATAAGGTCTTAAATTCCTTTTTGGTTTTCTTTTTTATTTTTAATTTTCGCCCTTTTCCTTATTATGTGACGTCCTGTCAGCTGTGGGTGTGACTGTGGTAATTGGTGACCCCTCTTGGTAAGTGATGGGGAGCTGCTGAGGGCTGTTGGGCCTTGGGAACTCTTGGATTTGGCTGGAGCTTTGGGCACCATTCAGAGCTGTGAGAGGAACGGATGGTTGTATAGAATCGGGGTCTCTAGGAAAACCTGGGACGTTGCACTGTTGTCTGGGGCTCAGAGCACTGTTGAATTTTGAGGAGGAACTGAAGGACAGGTCTGTCTGCCTTGCTTTCTAGGTTGCTGCGTTTTACATACGGACCTTCCTTTCCTCCGTTTAAAATCCCCGATGAAGATGCTGGTCTGATTCCTCTTGAGATGGATAATGAGTGCGTTGCACAAACGTGGTTTCGCTTTTTACATATGCTGAGGTATTGTAATTCCAGCCGTCCCTTGCTCCTGTTCTTGCATCAGCCCTGTACATTTGCATGACAAATGACACTTTTCCCTGGAGATCGCCAAGATTAAGCACCGAAATAGAACAGTGAGAGACTTGTGCCAGTGCCCTTCAGCAGCCCAGGGGAGGCCCGGAGTGGGTTGTTCAACTTTGAACTCTCTGACTCTTTCAGAATGGGAACTGAGTCAGTTAAAAGTTCTTTTAGCTATTTGGCATTTTGGAGGATCAGAAAAACAAGAGTTCAATAGAATTTTGGTTTTGGGAGGTAGCAAACAGGAAAAGCAGAACAATGGCTCTGAGAGATGTACACGCCTTCCATTTATTCTCCAAGTTGTTAAATATAACCTACAAAAGATTATTTTTTTAAATGTATGTTAGTAATTCTTAAACGCATGACTGAGCCAAGTGCTTTGTTTTAAAGATTCATGAGAATGACACTGTTAATGCTTTCAATGGCCAGAATATTAAACTGTTCATATGAAAGAATATTGAACAATGAAAGCTAGGTAAAGATTAGTGTTTAAAGCCTTCTTCTTTGCTAACTTAAAACCCCCTCTTTTTCTGAATTTTTGGTATTAATGTCTTCAAATTTGGAGTTGTTGTTTCAGGATTTGTATCAGGAAAAATCACTCAAACTTTTCCAACCCAGTTCCCTTCTTGTCACTGTTTGGCAATATTTAATGTACTGCTTACCTTTCCAGAACAGCTTTAACAATGTAAGGAACTCTTAACTGGATTCAAAAGACCTCCTAAGCCATTAATATTACTGCAATGGTGGGATTAGTGCAGCAAGTGTGTGCTCTCGTTTGTTTTATTTTAATAAAATTATTCAGCGTGTTTTGGTAATGTTTGAAATGAAGACAATCAAGTACTACCAACCCAGGAAGTGAAAACTGCCTTCCTGTGATGGAGTAACAGCTAAAATGTGTTGGCACTGGATGCCGGTTTGTGGTGTTATTTCAATGCCTTAAACTATCACATCTTCATGTATTTTGAAAATCTTAACAGCTGTTCTTAAACTGACTAACGTGTATTTTGCTCTCTTTGTGTGCAGTAATCCTGTGGATTTGAGTAACCCAGCCATTATTAGCTCTACCCCCAAATTTCAGGAGCAGTTTCTGAATGTGAGTGGGATGACTCAAGAACTGAATCAGTACCCCTGCCTTAAACATCTGCCTCAAATATTCTTTCGTGCCATGCGTGGGATCAGCTGTTTAGTGGATGCATTCCTAGGTAATGCTTCTGTCTTACCCCTGGATAGCTGGGAATATTAATTTAGGGATTATTTTGTTCCCCATAAATAAGCAATAACAATTTATCATTTGCAAGTGTATCCTGGAATTGGTAGGGAAGGGACCTCAGCTCCCTTCTCAAAAAAAATCTCTATACACAATATTAATGTCTGAATGCATGAAGTTGTAGAAGGCCTTTGTTTCAAATGCAAAACAAATAAATCAGAAGTCTAAAGTAAAACCAGAGATCTCTTCCCAAAACAAGGGTTTTTTTTCTCTTTTTGTCTATTCACCCATGCAGGTGCTATGCTTTGGCATGTTGTGAGCACTCACCACTGTGTTCCCACAGTTTCTGTGTTTTGTGGCAACTGCTGTGTGCAGTTCCTGTTTTATAAGGGGTTGCATTTGGACTGTTATCTTCAGATTTTCCCGAGTGTTTCACTTAGTTTATGATCAGTGAGGGACTACTGGTTCTGAGTAGAAAAGTTGTGGGGTTTTGTCTCCTGTCATTGGACTGGAAGGTAAAGGAGATGTCAGCACTGGTCAGTTTTAAGTCAGGGGATGGAGCACCTGAAATTTAAAGCGTGGTTGTTAGTATGGCTTATTGGAAGTTCTTCAGGGAAGACGTGCTGTTATAAACTTTGAAGAGCTGCCTGTCTCCAGTGGCTTTTTTGCTTAACTGAGAGCAGACAAATGTCATCTGCCAGAGGTGTGAGTGTGAGACTGCAGGACACTTGAGCAGATGCATCAACAGCATAGTACAAAACCTGCCTGTGGAGTGAGACTGTCAGCCTGGACAAGAGAGGCTCTGGAGAGGCCTTAGAGCCCCTTCCAGTGCCTGAGGTGGCTGCAGGAGAGCTGCAGAGGGACTTTGGACAAGGGCCTGGAGTGACAGGACAAGGGGGAATGGTTTCATACTGATAGAGGGCAGAGTTAAATGGGATACTGGGAAGGAATCCTTCCCTGTGAGGGTGATGAGGCCCTGGCACAGGCTGCCCACAGAAGCTGTGGGTGCCCCATCCCTGGAGGTGTTCAAGGCCAGGTTGGATGGGACTTCGAGCAACTTGGAATAGTGGAAATTGTCCCTCCCCATGACAGGGAATGGAACAGATGATGTTCAAGGTCCTTTCAAACCCAAACCATTCTGTGGTTCAATGAATCAGACACTTGAGATTTGTAAGTTCAGATCTCATGTGAGACAAGGTGAAGCAGCCAGGATGATAATAGTGCCCCTGGAGTGCAGACACTGGAGACTGCAATGCACTGGGGCACAGGACTGCAAGTGTGGATGGGAGTGTGTGCTCAGGCAGGCTGTGCAGCTGCAGGCTGGTGGGACAGCTCATTGCCTTCTGTCACACGTGGTTTTTATCTTGCTCTCTCTGGTATGTACTTACATGATGTGTTTGGCAAATACTGCTTCCCCTTTTCCAACCAGGTGTACCAAAACAATAGGTTTCATAGTGCTTTCTCTGCCTGGGGTGTAATACTGATGCTCTATTAGGAGAAAGTTGTTCTGTGATGTGTGATAAAATGTACTTGTGTGCTTTAATTATCATGGCAAACAAAGTTTGTGTCAAATCCTCAAGCACCGTGCACTTCCCCGCTTCATTTTTGAGAGGGTGTTGGCACTCATTAAAATGGGCAGAGATGGTGTTTGTCACTTCATATTGTGCCCAAGTCGAGTTGCCTTTGATTCTGACTGGGAAGAATGACTCTATATACCCTGAATATTTCCCCAAAGCTGGATAAAATCTGGTCTAATGTCCTGCTGCTGCCAGAAACGTTACAGCTTGCTCTACTTTCTTAACCCTATTCTGTGTACTGACTTAGTATTTGACTATTCAGCAGCTGAGTCAGCTGGAACCCAGCAGAAAGCTCTGTGCTGGATGGGTTTCAACTTAATTTAGTGGGAAAAGATGGCTTTAATGGCCAGACATCCTAGAGACCTCTCTGAAAGGGAGATGAGAAGCATCTGAATTTTGGCAGGAGTGAGCAGTGAAAGGGGCTTTGGCAAGTGAACCTTGCTGCTTTCCGTCTGCTGGTTCCTCCATGGCCTGAAGGTGTGGGGTCTTTTGGTGTTTGGCTTGTCTAATGTTACCACAGTTTTCCTTTGTGTGTGCATTTGTTTCTGCTGATAGTAAAGAGGGAAAGGTGTTTGGGGGGGCAGGGGGGAGGCATGGCTGCTGCCCAGAGTCCCTGCTGCTGTCCTGCCGTGTGTGAGCCCCGGGGGCTGGTGCTGAAATGCTGCTTTGTTTGGGCCCCACAGGCATTTCCCGGCCGCGGTCAGACAGCGCGCCGCCCACCCCGGTGAACAGGCTGAGCATGCCCCAGAGCACTGCCACCAACACCACCCCGCCACACAACCGCCGCCACCGCGCCGTCACCGTCAACAAGGCCACCATCAAAACCAGCACTGTAAGATGGCACACTCTGAGGGGGTGGCCCTTCTGGGCTTTCCTCTCTTAGGGAAGGACTGGGAGCTGATCTGTTCTCCTGATCCCACAGGTCACCACTGCACATCCCTCAAAAGTGCAGCACCAACCCTCCTCCACTTCTCCGCTCTCCAGCCCCAACCAGACGAGCTCTGAGCCGCGGCCACTGCCAGCTCCTCGCAGGCCAAAGGTTAACAGCATCTTGAACCTCTTTGGATCGTGGTTGTTTGATGCAGCGTTTGTTCACTGTAAACTTCATAATGGAATAAACAGAGATAGCAGCATGACTGGTAAATATTACTGAAAAATATACGGACACTTTCTTCCTTGTTTTACTGACGTTTCCTGCCTGCAGGATTAACACATGCATAGTGAAAAATGAGTAAAATTTTGAAGTGTTCTGTTGTAGTTGGTACCTCCCAGCTGAGCCAGTACCTGCTGTTAGCTGAGTGGTGTTTGGGGGGTTCAAAATTTAAAAAAATACTTTTTATTTTTATGCTGTACCAAGCGTGGCACTCCCAATGATGCTAGTGGGGAGAATGTTAAGTGAAGGAAATAAAATACTAGGAGCCCACTTCTTCATTTGAAATCTTGAGTATCTACAAGTAATAGCAGCTTTTTATAGTGACTCTATAATGTTTGAAAAATTGTTCAGCATCACTTCAGATACTGCACAAAGTGGAACTTCTGTGTTTTGGAGAGTGTTATGAAAACAGGAGTTCTTAAAATAGCAAATGAAGTTCTGCCTGTCAGCAGTGGTTGCTCTGTCTTTCCCTAAATGGCTTGATACCTTGATTGTCTTCAGCCCTTAACTGCTAAACTTCTTTTGTGTCCTGTGAGATTAGATGTTTTGAGATACCTTAGCAGAGTTAGTGCCCTGCTCAGAGCAGCTTTTCAGCTCTCATCTTGCTTTTGGTGATAATACTCAGACAAGTATTACATTTCTCACTCCTTGCATTTTTCCCGTTCTTGGTACTTTGAATGTCTGCTAAACTCTTCCAAGAGGTCTATCAGTCGATTATCAGGAGCTCACTGACCTAAGAAAAATACAGGAATAGGTTTGGTGTAGCACCTTGGGTGTGTAATGGGACCTGACACCAGCAGTTGAGCTGGTGACCTTCCTTTGTTGTGTGGAGGTTTAGGATTTGGGATCTTCTAAAGGTATTTTTAGGTATTTAGCACGTGAGTTTTAAAAGTGTTTGTTGTGGATTTCTGTGGCAGGAGGTTGGAGCCCCTCTGCAAAAGGCTTGTGTCATCCTTAGGGAAACAGCTGAGCTTAGGAAGGAGAAGGGCATCCTTTAAGGGTGTGTTCAGTTGCATATGCATTTAGTGTGTGTCTGCATTTTGTTCTTTTCGGATTGATTGGATCATTTAAATTTTGACATAATCTGTTTCTTGAGCAATTTTAATGAAGAGCTTAACCTGTAGAGGATGTCAGCTGAGATGCTGCTTGTGCAACAGTGTCAGCTGTAGGCAGAGGTGGTTTGATGCTGTCAGAAGTACAGAGTCTTCCAAAATTAAAAGGACTGACTTCTTGAAGGGCTTCCAGGGCCTTGTATTCATACTATATACAATGTCTGAAGTCACCTAAGAGCAGTCAGAAAATTGTCGTGCTTCTAGCCTTGCAGAGGGATTTAGTGGCTTTCTGAGAACTAGAGGCAGCTGTTGGGAATGGAGATGGTTCTGTTCCTCCTCTGTGCTCCTCTGAGCTGTCCAGAGAGAGACCAGGCTTTGCATGTCGTGGTCTGCTGTGGGTGAGCAGCAGTGGATGTGAGACAGTTATGTTGGTGGAGTCCCAGGAAAATGCCTCTGTCATGTCCTGCTTTTCTAGTGATTTGGAAAACAGAATTAAATCACGTGTCTGCTGTCCTTCCAGAGTGCTGTTACTGCTGTGTAAGGGGCAGGGCACTGGTCACAGCAGTGCTCTGCTGGGCTGGCTGAAAGAGAGGGAGCTGCAGATGGACCCATACTGCTGAAATTCTGCAGAGTCCCCAGACTGCCTGGTTTGTGCTTTTGATCAACCTTTGCTTAAGATGGGCAAATGCAGCAAGGTATGTAAAGGGCCAGGCCCCTGCAGTTTCTGCTGGCTTGAAGCCTCAGTCTCTTTTCAGTGAGGTTTAAATGCAAATTGAAACAGTCCCTACCTTTAGGAAAGAGGTCAAAAGTAGAGCTGATGCTTTACAGCTGCAGTGTGGCTGTTCCTGTGTGTCATGGTCCATCTGCTACCCTTTGTAGCCATGATATTCCAGCCAGTACCTGGAATGTTCTGTCTGTGGTTGACACTGCTGTTAATAATCTTAGCACTAGCTTCTGGAAGCAGTGTTATTTTTATGGGTGCTTTAAATATTTGATGATTGGGAAGTGTCTGCACTTAAAATCAGCTTTGCCATGTAGTATTGTCTTCCACTGCCTGGTGGAGGTTGTCACCTGGAAAGCAGTTGTCCTGTTTGCTCTTTGGGCCCTGTCCTTCAAGGCAGTCTAGTAATTGTTTGGATTCTGAAGAGAGGGGGTGATGCTGCCATCTGTGGTGTGATGCTTTTGGGCCTGAGGTGTCCTTCTCCAGTTTTAGTTTTGCACTCAGACCTTTATGGTGGGCAGCTGATGAGCATCACTGTTGTGGTGAGAGTGAAAATGGCCTGTTGGATAATGAGTGGGTAGTTTGAAAGCAGTTGGATCCTGATGATGTAGTCTTTAGAATTAGATTTATGTAGCTGATAGATGATCCCTGTGATAGGAAACGCCTTCATAAGAGATTTGCTGCAGAGGCTGTGTGAGGTGAGCCCTGAGAATGACAGCTCTGGGGTGTGTGTACCTGTGCCATATGATGTCTGCCGCTGCTCTCTGCTTTCCTCAGCCTTTGGGAATTGGGAGAGACTCACCAGTACCCTGTGCCAGTATTTCAGCAGCTGAGCCTGGAGTGCTGATGGGCTCATCCTTGGGCTCATCCTTGTCCCTAAAGCAGTGGGTCACAGCCTGTCAGCTCTGCTGTTTGCAGCAACTGAAGGAAACATCTCCATGGCTTCCTGGTGTCCCCCAGGTGCTGTTGGCATGGGGAAGTCTTGGGTTATACCCTCATCTCTTCTGCCCCTACTGTCATTAGTGTCCCAAAAGAGTGTTTCTGGGGCTCTAGGAGCAGAGAGGTGGCTCCGACCAGGTGGAGGCTGGTGCCTGGCTGTGCAGTCCTTCCTCTCTTCTTTCCCTGGGCATTGCTTGAGTGAGTCTTGTACCTTTTGTTTCTGGGTTGGAAGGCTGGCAGTGGAGCAGGTGCTCAGTGTTGTGGGTGTTAGCCTGGCGTGGGGAGGTGGGAGCTGTAACCTGTCCCCATGCCGTGGTTTGGGAGCAGAGCTGTTGTCAGGAGGCTGCAGGTAAGTGTGACACACCCCGAGTCACCTGGGAGAGCTTTGTGTGCCCCGTGACAGGGGCACAGGGTGACACATCCTCTGAAAGAACTGATGTGTGTTGATATGAACAGCTCGAAATCTGACTAGTATTTTGTAACTTTTTGTTCATTGTTTTGCATGGTACTTTCAAAGCCATAATTTTGGACCTGAATGCCAATTTCCTACGTGTTTAACGAGCTTGCTGTATCATAAAGCTTTTAATCTATTTTTAAAAAAAGCTAAAAGCTTCTTAACTTATATTACAGTTTCACCATCTTAAAAGTATTTTATAACTACTGCTGTCCTTTGATTTGTTTCCATTTTATTTCTATTATCTTGCAGCATCTTTTATCCAAATTCTTCTTTCTTATAAATCTTGTAAGTAGGAACCAGTAGCTTTTCCTTAATTGCTGTCATGCTTTTCTTTTTCCATAATCCCATATTTTATTTGTAAATTCATTCTCATTGTCTCTTGTAGCTTTTGCACTTTTACTTGAAAAAAGACAAGTAATTTTTTTGTGTGTGTTTTTCAATGGGGAGGATTGTTGGCAAAAGCAAATTAATCTGCCTGAATCAGTCCCATCTTTTCTGTACTTTAGTCTGTGATCATGTCATGAATTTCAGGACTTTGCACTAACCATGTTTTTTTTACTTAAAGCTTATTTTACAGACCTAGTGTTTGATTTGTATGCATTGTGCATGTAGTGTTTTTTTCCAACTACAGTATATTTGCTGGATAGCTTATTTAGGACAAAAAAAAATGGCTCATGGGAAGATGCATAAAGATTTGTGCTTATTTGCTACTTACATCCTGAAAATTTGTGAGGTAACCAGAGGTTCAATGACGAATTTGAGGACAAAAAATTAAAGAGTAGACACTCGTCATCATGACATTTCCTTTAAAATATGAAACACAACAAAACCCCACCCTGCCTGTAAATTGTGAGGTATTCCAGGTGCCTTTGTTGGCAAGGCTGAGTGTGACCCTGCTGTTCCCCAGTGTCCCCGAGGTGAGACAGAGGGTAGAAATCATCGCTGTGATTCTGTCAGGAGCACACGTTCTGCTGTTGGCTTTTGTAGTTTATAAAAGCTTTGGAAACCCATAAAGTCTTAGCTAAAAATAAGAACACACTCTTTCTGACATCAGTAATGCTAGAGTGAAGCTGTGCAAGGAAAAAAGGCAAAACAAAGAATTAAAATCACGATGAGTGCAATATATGTTTTGTTTTGGTTGCTGCCCTGGAAGAGAGGATGGAGCAGAGTGATGGTCTGGTATCCACATGATGCTGATGTGTGAAAGGGGAGCCAGAACTCTCTAGAAAGACACGGATTGAGTGGTGTGGGTTGGGAAGGGGGGCCCAGAGCTGGGCAGAGCCGTGTCCCCTCAGCTCCCACTGGGCTGCCCTGGAGCTGTTGTGGGGCAGCCCTGGGAGCCACTGTCTGCAGTTTCAGTGGTGTGAGGAGTGTGGGATTCCACAACCTTCCCTGTCTCACATGGGGCCTTAGAATGTTTGGATTATGTTTTTATCAAGTATGTTTATGCAGCAAAACGAGATTAAAGCAGCTTGGTGTTCAGAGCAGCATGAGATAAGCTGGCCAGCTGGAATGTTGAGCACTTCCCTGAAGGTCATAGTAATGGTCATCAAATCTGGGGAGATTTTAAGGTGTCAAGGCAAGGTGGCACTTAATTTTTGTGGGGACAAGAACTAGGTGAGGGAGATCCTTGTCCCCCAGAGAGGGTAGGAAGGTAATAGTGGATGTAAGCACACTCCTTCCAGCAGAAAGCGGGGACAGTCTCCAGGATACGAAGGCCAGTTGTTGTCATCCTTATAAAGGAAAAACTTAGTTACACCCAAAAACATTTCCTAAACAGAGGCGCTGGCTCAAATACAGTGAACTAACAGCTTCATGTTAACTACTAAATTGGACTTGATCTTTGTGTCCTGGATCCCATGAGCCTGTTCTGTCCATTACCACACACCCTGAAATGCTGTTTTTTCTCTCCCCAGCTATAGCGACCCAGGCTAGTGTGGAGTTCCGCCGGAAAGGATCCCAAATGTCCACAGACACTATGGCTTCCAACCCCATGTTCGATGCCACTGAATTCCCAGACAACTATGAAGCAGGAAGGGCAGAGGCCTGTGGGACACTGTGTAGGATATTTTGTAGCAAGAAGACTGGGGAGGAAATATTACCAGCTTACTTATCCCGGTACTATCCTCTCTTCCAGTTGCTTTATTGGTGTGACTTCATGGTGCAGGTTAATTCCCAGTGAATGGCATTCAGCTGCTGCCTGAATCCCATAGTGCCAGTTCAAAAACACCAGGGTGGCCTTCAAGGGCTCAAGGTGGGATCCCTGGATAGCCCCATTCCTCTTGCCGTCTCATGATGCTGCTTTTCACTGGGCTTCCTTCAAGTTCCAGTTGAGGGGGAGTTCTTTAAAGTGTGCCTCCAGCTGGGGGGAACATTTTCTCTGGCACTTTCTTCCCTCTTGTGTTTTTATTTTTATTTAATTTGTCACTGAATAGTGTTCAGATGAAAAAAAATAAGTGTGCAGACATAAGACTTTGTACACTTTATTAGACCACAAAGGGTCTTGTGTTGTCTAATACCACGAGACTGGATTTGATGTTTTGTGGTCGTTTTTTTCACCCTTTGACTATTGAAATGCATTAATTATTTGAAACAGTTGTGTTTGAACTACCTCTGTGTTCAGTTTTGTTCCTAATAAAATAAGGCAGTCTTGTCTATCATATTATACTTTTTCCCCAAATATTTATTAAGTAAAATAGCAAAGCCTAGAGGCAGAGAATCAATTTTAAATCGTTATTCTCAAACTATTCAGGTCTATCTGTCCTAGAAGACTGAGCAATTTTATTTCTTGAATATTGTTGTGTTTTGTGTACAGATAGTTTGTGTTTCTCTTGCCCAGTCAGTGGGATTCCTCTGTCTGCAAGCCTTTCAAAAAATCTAGGAGGGCTTAATTATTCCCTAATCAGGGGCTGCAGAAGGAGCTGCTCTAGGGTGCTGCAGCTGGGTTCCCGCCCCTGCTTTTCCATCAGGACTGCCTGTGGTGGTTGTTTGATGTCCTGTTCCACATTGCTGATCAGCATGTCCTGTCCTGACTGCCTGTCCCTTGGCCTGTCCACTGCCTCCCCGAAGGTTTCACAGGGTTTTTCTGGTGTTGGGGAGTTAAAATCAGGGCAGGCAGTGGAGGAGAGCAGGGAACCAGCTCTGGGTCTGGGTGTTGCAGCAAGTCAGAGGTTTCAGTGACACTGCCCTGGCTTTCACATGAAATGCCTGTGAGGTGTGAGGGCTTTGTTAAGCTGGCCAGGTCTGTTTGCCTGGGCTAAAGTCATGTGGGGGGGATGCTCATACCAACATTTCCTAGCTCTGATTTTGAAACCTACTCTATTTTATATAGACAAGATTAAATACTGGCTGCACATTCTTGTTCATGTGGGATTCTGGTGCTTTTTATATGCAAATAATTTAATCTTATCTTTCTTTGTCAGATTTTACATGCTTTTAATTCAGGGTTTGCAGATAGCAGATTTCATTTGCCACCCCGTTCTCGCCAGTGTTATTCTAAACTCCCCTCCTCTGTTCTGCTGTGACCTGAAAGGAATTGATGTGGTGGTTCCCTACTTCATTTCAGCTCTTGAAACGATTTTACCTGACAGGTAAATTGCTGTTTCCATCTAAACATCATCAGGTGCTGGGAGGTGTTTATATTCTGTCATTATGGAGTAGTTGCACCAAGGGAATTCTGCAATGTGGGCTCACAGTGTGTATTTGATGGTGATAACAACACTGTTTAAGCTTGAATTTTCAATTTGATTTAAAGCAATAATAGTGCTTATTTTAAGTGTGAGCTGTTAGCTGCATATTCATTGATGGAAAGCAGTGCCTTTTAAGAACAGGGAAAAGGAGAGATTTAGCTCAAATAGAGTGGAAACCTACTGATTTTAAAGGAAACTTTCACAGGATATTCATTAGGGGCTGTTGCTGCAGTGAATTCATTGAGTAATTGTACCTACATTAAATGGAAAAATGGATAATTTAGACTGATGAAATTGGAGTAGGTTCTTAAAACAGAAAATGTAACTTCACTTGTCAGAGCTTTATGGATTTTTGGATGTTTTGCTAAGGCACTTAGTAGTACTCTCAGCGTGCCTTTTTTCAGCATGTGTTGTGCCTTGCTGCTGCATTTCATTTTGAAATCATGCATCAAATACTGTTTATCTTCTGGGCTTAAATCTGAGCCACCACTTGTTTTGGATAGGTCTTGGAAAGAGACAGTTGCATTGCATACTGCAAGTAGCTTAAGACCATTGGGGGTGTGTATATTTAATTGTACTGTCATTAAATTTGGCTCCAGATCCCTGTGAAAAGTTGATTAACTGTGTACTGCTTTGATTTGCAGAGAACTCTCAAAGTTCAAAATCTATGTAAACCCCACAGAGCTAAGAAGAGCTTCCATTAACATCTTGCTGTCACTGTTGCCTCTCCCTCATCATTTTGGAACAATAAAGTCCGAGGTACTGAACTCACCACTTTGTTTTGCATGGCCATTTTTCTTTCCCTGGTTGTTTTGGGGTGGGATTTTGGGTGGCTTGTGGGCTGTATTGGGTGTTCTCTTTAGCACTGAAATCCTTACGGCAAACCCAGACCAGTAAGAGCATATTACACGTTAATTGATACTGAAAGAAATGTATTTTTCCTTCAGGTTGTCCTTGAAGGGAAATTCAGCAACGATGACAGCTCCACATATGATAAGCCAGTAACATTCCTGTCCTTGAAGCTGAGGCTTGTGAATATCCTTATAGGAGCTTTGCAAACGGAAACAGATCCCAACAACACTCAAATGATACTAGGTTATTTCTACTTTTTTATTTATTAACTGTGTCTGTCTTTAATCTGTCCTGGTTAACATGGGTTATTAGTGATGTGTTGCTTTTTGTGAAGGAAGTTTAAATTCCCAGCAGTCTGTGGTGTGTGTAATCTCCCTCATACTATGAAAACACCTTAAAAAGCCTCACATTTTTGTTAATCTCCCTTTTTGCAGGTGTGGAGTAGTACTTGAAAAATAAAACGGGAAGTAAAGCACATTCCAGCCTGAAAATTCAGTCATAACTAGGAATGGAAATAGGAAAAAAGAAGTTGTTTTAACTTTGGGAAGGATTCTTGACTAACAGATTACAGGGAAAGCCTTAGTTTTTGGCATGATTAAGCCTAGAAACAAATGTAAGCACAAGAAACTGGTGGTCCAGCACTGGCAAAATACAGCTGACATTTGTTCAGTGGTGTGTAAATCCTGGAACAAAAGCCAGAAACTTTGTCACAGAGTCTGGAGATGCACTGTGCACAGTCTGGCAAGAGACTGCTCTTTGAGGCAGTGAGGGCATTAGCATCATGCTGAACACTCAGAAAGGCAGTAGAAGATAAAAACATAGTGCATAATCTGTCAATTTAAACATTTTCAGGCAAGTAAAAATCTACTTGCCTATTATTCTCTCCCAGTCTTTAGAAGTGCTTTTTCAACATGATGGTGTTCTTGTCCTTACTGCTTTCCTTTGCCTGTTTCCAAAGGCAGAGACCCTCCAGGGACAGGAGAGGGCAAGAAAATGGTGGGAGCAATTAAGGCAAGGGAAACACACAGCCTGCAAAGACTCTGGGGATGTTACTCTGCAGTAGTTGAAACAGTTCCTTTTCTAGCAGAAGAGTAGGGTGGAGTGATTTGAAAGAATGATTTGCAGCCAGTGCTGGTGAAGGGGTGAGGATATTTATGGTTTCCCAGTGAGCCCCTCAGTGCATAGAGGGTTGCCCCATATCTGGCACCACAGGGTGATGCTGTTAAATTGCACCCATGCAGTCCTGTGCCCTTCTGTGCTTTGGTTTGCAGCCAGCTGGGCAGATGCTCTACCTTGACTGTTTTTTACTACTATTAGTCCCTTGCTGGTCTGTACCAGTTCATCTCCCCTGTGTTTTCTCTTCTTAAACTCCTGTTTCCATATGTGAGGTTATTTCCTGCTGATTTTAGTTGGGGGGGATTCATGGATCTACAGTCTAGCCAGAAATTCTCACATGTGCCACCAGCTTCTCAACAAAAATAGTGTTTGTTTCCAGCTGCCACTGAATGTTTGACAGCAAATTGTGCTTTTCACAGAGAGGTTTGGGTTGGAAGGGGCATTAAAGACCATCTCATTCCAGCCCATGCCATGGGCAGGGACACCTTCCACCAGACCAAGTTGCTCCAAGTCCAGCCTGGCCTTGGACACTCCCAGGGATGGGGCAGCCATAGGTTCTCTGGGCAGCCTGTGCCAGGGCCTCACCACCCTCACAAGGATGAATAATTTCTTCCCAATACCTCACCCTGCCCCCTCTCGGTGCAAAGCCATTCCCCCTTGTCCTGTTATTTCTCTTCATAGAGCAAGTGGTGTCTTCCTAAATGGTCATTGCTGGATGAGGCAGCAAAGTAGAACTGATGTTTCCAAATGTCAGTGTCAGCCTGTTTCAGGTCCATGTCCTTATTCTTTTCCTCATCATCTGGGGGTGGTGCTGCCAAGCAGGTACAGGCTGTTCACCTTAGTTTACCCAGGACACATCAGCAGTTTTATTTAAGTGTGTTACACTTAAATCTTCCCTAAGGATGAAGAGGGAACTCCCTCCTGGCTGCTTTGAATGCAGTGGGGTTGGTGACCCCTGCCATTAAGACCTTCAGCTTTTTGAATACAGTATTTTGGTCACTGTTGGAAGGCATAGCATGGAAAGTGAGAGGCTGGGGAGGACTTCAAGGTAGAGGAAATTCCAGTGTATCCCACCTCAGGTTATGAAGTGGCCTTATGATAAATATCCTTAAATGTAACATGAGTTTCTAAATGAGCACAGTCTGATGGGAGACAAGGAACCATTCCAGCCAAAATCCTTCCAAACTGGGGCATTTGGCAGATGTATCACAGAACAGGTGGGCTTGCAAGGGACCTCTGGAGATCATGCAGTCCACTTGCCAAGGCTGGGTCACCTGGAGCAGGTGACATAGGAACTTGCCCAAGTAGCTTTGGAATGTCTCCAGGAAGGGCAACTCCCTGGGCATCAGATCCAGTGCTCTGCCACCCTCCGTGGAATGAAGTTCTTCCTCACATTGAGGTGGGACTTCTTGGGGTTTATTTTATGGCCATTACTCCTTCTTGTGTTGCTGGGTGTCACTGAACAGAGTCTGGCACCATCCTCTTGGCACCTGCCCTTGAGGTATTTTTATGTATTGGTGACATCCCCTCTCAGGCTTTTCTAGGCTGTGTTCAAAGCATTTTTAAAGTTGCTGAAAGCACTCTGTCTCAGCTTCCATCTGCTTCAAACAACTAAACCTGAAGCAAATCTTGTGTTTTAATGAGAGATTTTACAAAAAAGGATGCTGTATGTTACACCTTCTGTGTGAATTTTAGCAGTGAATGTTCTACTGCAGTCTGTAGTTACCACCTTACCTCTGATTCTGCAGGTGCAATGTTAAACATTGTTCAGGACTCAGCACTCCTGGAAGCCATTGGCTGTCAGATGGAAACGGTGAGTGGGTTTTGTTTATGTTACCTCTCCTCGCTTCCCTGCTGCTTAAACAGCTGAGGCAGCATCTCCTGTGTCTGAGGGCATCTTCTGACACAGGAAGCTCTAGTCAGAGGAACCTTCTCGTGACTCTAAAGTGCCTTTCACTTTGCAGAATGATGGTGAAAACAACCTCTTCAAAAGCCACAGCCGCACCAACAGTGGGATCAGCACGGCGAGCGGTGGCAGCACAGAGCCCACCACCCCCGACAGCGAGCGGCCAGCACAGGCCCTCCTCAGGGACTATGGTAAGGACAGCCTGGGAACCCCAGCACTGTGTGCCAGGGGGTGTTTCCACTTGTGCCTAATCCATTAATCTGCAGGGCTGTGAGCCCGGGGCAGTCCGTGCAGTGCTGGTCTGTGCTCTCATGTGCCCTGCCGGTGGGTGTTTTAATCCTACTAAAGGACTCCTAATGTTCTCAAAATAAACATGTTAAAGCTTATGTTTCCAAACTGTTTAACTTCTGTTTTCATGGCACTTAGTTTTTCTCCACAACAATGGGATAAATGTACACCAAGTGTCAATTAATTGCTTCGTTTGTTTGGTATCCTTCCAAGTGCTCACCTGAGCTCTGCAGCACCTTCTCTTAAACCACAGTTAAAGAACATATAAGGGACTCTGGTTTCTGTGGAGCAAGTAAGCAGAGTGCTTGTGATGTGTTTTGTTATAACAAGAGAATTCCGTGATTAACTTCAGTTTGCTGTGGTTTGTACTGTGCATTTTTGACTCTTGGCAGTAAAATCCGTGTTCTTGTAAATCTGTGTGTGGTGACCTGGCTGGATGTCAAGAGCCTGCAAATTCATTTCCTCCTTTGGTCTTCATCAGTTCAGCTGATGCTGGCCAAGTAAATGTGAGAAAAATCACCTTTAATTTGTACCATAGCCTAGGTGGACAACTCTGTCCTCGACAACCAAAAATGTTTGGTGGGTTGTTTTATCCACTTCTATAGATAGTGAGAGGAGAGAGATTAGCCAGAAGGGCTGCAGGACACCACTGCAATTTGTCTGGGTTTTCATTGACAAATGCTTGTGAAAACATTCATTTATAAGATTAAAACAGTCTTTTAAATATTTGACTTACTGAGTCTTCAAACCATGACATAACTTGAAAAACATTTTTGTAGTATATTCATTTGATTGGATTTTTAAAATTTCCTGTGCACAGAAGGTAAGGCTGTAAGGAATTTATGAAAATAATTTGTTTTGACACTTAATGCTTCAAATAAGAAAAAAATCAGAAGTGTTTAGCCATAGAAGACTCTTGAATCTGCTCCTGGTGTAACATTGGACACAGCTCTTGAGTGTTAAATATGGTAATTTAAGCTTTGGGAAGGATTTATCTCAGGTGTCATAGTTCTCATGTCTATTTATAACTAGTCATTGAGCAATTTTTTGTTTAATTTTTTGCATACTTCAATTTTAACAAATACCTGCAGTATTTATGTTCCTAATATTTTGAAGTGGGAACAAATGATACTCAGAACATTTCCTGTTTTTAATTTTGAGTTGAAGGTTCATGGGAATGAGAAGCTAGAATAGTTTGTTCCAGCACTGATTCTTTCATTATTGACATCTGTTGAACTAGTGCAGCTTTTGATAAACACCAGGTATAGAGAGAGTGGTTAACTCCTGACAGGGATGCTCTGTTACTGCATCAAGACAACTACTAATGTCTAATATACATTACCAATGCCTGAATTTTCTGAGATTCCCAGACATGACAGCAATTGAAGTACAGTAGCAAACCCAAAAGCTGACTGTTCTGGTGCTGAAATGCAGCAGAGCACTGGGATTATCCAAAATGTGTTAAGAAACAAATGAAATGAAGCTCATTAGTCTGAGTGGGTTTGTGTAATGCCTGTGCAGGAGTCACCAGCCCCATTCTGAGGTTCTGGGGTGGGGGTGGTTTATTTTGTGTCTGTGTTGTGGCTGCTTTGCCTCGTGCCTGTGCTTTGCTTGTTGTCACTAATGCTTAGTTATTTTCCCTCCCTTGCTGTGTGGTCTGGGGTTACATCCTAGCTCTTCATACAGATACAGCTGCTGGACTGCTGATCCGCAGCATCCACCTCGTAACCCAAAGGCTCAACTCCCAGTGGAGGCAGGACATGAGCATCTCTCTGGCTGCCCTGGAGCTGCTCTCTGGACTGGCAAAGGTGAGAGGTGCAGTTTGTGCCCTGGCCCCTTCTCACAGGGTGGCTGTGGTCCTGTTTGGGTGAAACTCGTGCCACCAAACAGATTCCTGTGCCCGAGTTTGTCACCACATGTTCTGTTGGGACACCAGAAAAGACAGCACTGCCGTGGTAGGTCATTTTCTCCCAGGGTAAATGTTCTGTGGCACAAAGGACGTGTGGCCTGGGGAAGCCTCTTGGCTGACACTGCTGCTCAGGGTGGCCTGTTCAGCCACACGTGGCTCTACTGCACAGTTCTGGCAGGTTTTGTTGAGCTGGCTGCCTGGTTCCTCACCTTTCTCATTAATTCTCACGTGTGTCTGGCTTTGATTTTTGTTCTGCTTTTTTATTCTACACAATCTGCCATACTAGGTTGCATAGCTGAAAAAAACCTTGCCCCTAAATTTGCAGTGTCAGTGTAGGGCCTTGGGCCATCAGTTTTCAACCTCCCTGTAACCCATTTATTGTGGCTTTCCTTGGCTGGGGGCTTGATTTAGAGATTTTAGTCAGATAGGTAGGTATTTTGATTTATAAAATTAATGGGTTTTAAGGCTTTTGTTAGGCTACAGAGAAGGGATGAAACTTAAGGCTGAATATTAAAGGCTGGGGGGGCTGGTTTGTCTGTTCTTCTGTAACCAGACTGGCAACCAAGCAGTTTTGGTACTGGTGGTTGGCAGATGGCAAATGTGCCAGGGCATTAAACAACTTCATTGCCCTTCTTGTGTTGTACCTGCTTTCCCCTTTCCTTCTCATCTTGGAAATAGTGTTTAGAGCTTGTAAAAAAGATGGGGTATTTCTAACACGAAGTGTCACCTTCTTCAGAGCATTATCTGCCCACAGTTGCTTAAATGAACACAAATAGCTAAAGCTACTGGGTGGGGGTGGGAGGAGACTAGTCGAGAAGCCCTGATCTGCCTGAGGGCTCTTGCCCCGAGGCTGGACTTCATGACCTTTGTTAAAGCAAAAGTCCAGTGTACTTAGAGCAGCCACGATAACCTGACATGATAATTCAGCATTTCCCCTTGTATTCCCACAGGGATTTTACAGATCTCTCTGAAATACGTGTGTCTCAGGCAGTTTTTAGAGCATGAAGTCAGCACTGAGCCCTATTGGACTGAGTGCTTATTTATTATTGCAGCAGCATGAACTGAAGAATGTCTTTGAAAGTGTTCTGCAATGAATTAAGGCATATATTTGGATCTTACAGAGTGTCATACAGAGCCAGGGGTTCTTGCAGCTTGTGTGGTTAAGCCAGGGTCAGGGGTTTTTTGTTTGATTTTTTTTATTTCCTTACAATGATACGGGAATGTGGAAATATGTTGTGTTTTCAAATGCCTCTCCAGGTTAATATTAAGGAGTCCTTTTATATTTCTCTTGTAACTGAAGTAATTCTTCCCTGGGATCTCCTTCCCCTTCATAACAAGGGATCACCTCTTCCTGCAGAACTGCAGAGGGGAACCTGTTCTGCTTTTGCCTTTGGAAGTGATGAGTCCCTGAGCCCTTCTCAGGCTGCGGCTGCCCTGACTTGTCTCTTCAGCACTAGGGTTATCAGTGGGACTTGGGAAAGCCAAAAATGTGCTGGTTCACTCACCTGCCTTCATAAGCTTTTCTTGAGGACACTGTTTGCTGTAGTTCCTGGGCTTCTGAAGGGTGTGCTGCCTTAATCCTGGGGCTGTGAGTTGTCACTCCCCTCTGTGGAATACGATGCTTGGCTCCAGTGCTGTCACCAGCAAGCCCAGCCACCTTCCTGCTTGGATAAGGGTGCACTGGAATGAGTAAAACCTTTCCAGGGCATGGTCAGATGCTACAGAGTAGAAGATCCCCAGCTGTTCCTGTGCTGAGTCACAGGCTGGGATGAAGAGAGAGGAGAAATTCCGAAATGCAGATCCTCCTGGCTCAGTGTGCTGGGCTGTTTCCTGACCCTCCCTTGCTCCCTGCAGCCCTGAGCTGGGGGAGCAGCAGAAGGGTGTTTGCAGTGGGGTTTGTGGAAAGGTTTACGGCCTTTTTGTCAGTCTGCTTCTCTGAGAAGGCCCTTTTTGTCCCTTTTGCCACTAATTAATGTTACTGTGCTGAGGGTGTCTAGGGGAAAGTTACCTGAGCAGAAGGGAGGCTTGGCAGTGAGTGGGTTCTTGGAGCTGAAGAACAGCCACTTGCTGAAAATAAATTTCCAATACTGCAAGTTCAGCTTGCATTTGGTTTCTTCTCTGATAAACCACGTTGGCAACCAATCTATGCAATGTAGTGGCACTCAGTGCAGCATTTCTTTCCTTTCAGTTTCAATATCCATCACTCATCAATAACTTCATCCACAGTTTTACGCTGCAACCATAAAAGAGCTCAACTGTTTCTTGAAACTGCTTTTCAGAATGTTTTCCAAAGGCTCTAGTGAGGTGTTCTGAGTGTCTGTGCTGTCGGCAGGTGCGGGTGGCGGTGGATCCGAGCGATCGCAAACGCGCCATCAGCTCTGTCTGCAGCTACATCGTGTTCCAGTGCAGCCGCCCGGCCCCGCTGCACTCACGGGACCTGCACTCCATGATCGTGGCAGCCTTCCAGTGCCTGTGCGTGTGGCTCACCGAGCACCCCGACATGCTGGACGAGAAGGTCAGTGAGCTGCCCTGCCTGGGGAGCCTCGTGTGCCTGACCCCTGGGCTTGGTGCTGTGGAATAGCCTGGTGTTCTTGGGAGTGCCGTGCAAAATACTTCTGAATTCTAATGCCTGCTCTTTGTTCACCACTTGTGGGTTTGGCTTTAAAATGGCCTTTATAATTGTAGGAATGACTCGATCTTCTTGCTTTGTGAAACTGGAAAAAGAGAAGAAACCTGGAGAAAACAGAATATGAAAAGAGAAATATGGAAATGAATAGGGGGTGTATATTTATGTGGGTAGCTGGCTGCTGCAGGTAGCTGTGTCTCTTCTCATTTCTCAGCTCTCACCTGACTAAAGCATCTTCTAGATTTACCAGAGTTCCTCTGATGCTGATAGTATTTTGATAATCAGAGGTTATTTTACCAAGAAACCAGTTTTCTAGAAACTGACCCAAGCATGGCTCAGTCCATGGTGTAATTTGCCTGGGAAGCTTGAGAAGAGGATGATGAGAGGCATGTTTCCAATTGCCTTCTGCCCTGCTGCTTAAAAAAAAAAATCTAAAAAAGAGTACATATTCTCACTGTTGGTGTCCTGTCATGTATATTTTTGAAAAATGAGAATTGAAAGCCACAAGCAGGACTTTGTGTAAAGATGCTTCCTGCATGTGCTGTGGAGTATTGGCATGGCAGTGGGTGACTAGGACAGGAGAGGCTCCCTGGATGTGACACAGCATGGCTTTCATCAGGTGCATAATGCTTCATCCCATTCCATTTCTGATGTCAATCAGCACTGAGGAGATGGTGTGACACACTGTGTGTATTCTGTAGCTCTTTCCTGAGTCACAATAGTCAGATGGGAACCTCTCCCTGCGTTTGCAATTGTTAGAAAGCAGCTTTCCAGGTGCCTCCCCTTCTGTTGGCTTTGAGTGTCACCTGCTGTATCCAGCCAGTGCAGCAAAGCTTCTGCAGTTCCTCATGGCCAGTGCTGGTTCATTGTGCTCTGTCAGAAAACTATGGTATTTTTGTTTTCACCTCTTATTCTCTGTCCATGATGAATGTAAGGAGGACAGAGGCCAGGACACAGACGCCTGTCTGGTCTCTGGTGGTACAAACTGACCATTTGTGTTCAGTTTTGTGCTTTCCTTGTTCTGTAGCTCAGACCATGAGATCTGAACCTTTATTGTAGCAATCCAAATATTTTCAGCAGATGATTTTATGTGCAGCACTTGAGTCACACTGTGGTTCTGAGGGTTGGCCTCTCCTGTAATAGATTTGTTGAAGCTTTTACTGTGTACTTTTGGAATACTTACTCTTCTCTTGATGAATTAGATACCATGATATATTTTACTAATAAAAGCTGTTGGCTATTGAAAGATTTGGAAAATAATTTCTTGCAGTTTTCCTGAGTGGTTCATTCTTAATGTACTTAGAAGTTCTGCAGAGTCTGAGCAATGCATTTATAATCTCTTTAAATATATTTACATTTTTCAGTTGCATTTTTAATAATCCTTTTGACAACTTGGTACACAGGTAAAGGAGTATATTGTGTGCAGTTATTCATTCAAAGACTTTACCATTAGGACACAAACATGAGTGAACATCTATAGATGGAGAAAGTACCAGTTCTGTAGCAACTGGGATTGTATTTTAACAGTGTTGGAATAATCTTCTGCATTTATTTCTGAGGTCATATTACCAGAGATGCTTTATTTTACTTAATGTTTACTTAATATTTTACACTGTTTCCCTGAGGTCTTGGAGGTGTTTATCAGAGTGCTTTGCTCTGAAGTGTTTCCTCTGTGTTCTAGGATTGTTTGAAAGAGGTACTGGAGATTGTGGAGCTGGGCATTTCAGGGAGTAAATCCAAAAACAGTGACCAGGAGGTGAAGTACAAGGGAGATAAGGAGCCAAACCCCGCGTCCATGAGAGTGAAGGATGCTGCTGAGGCTACACTGACGTGGTAGGTAATTTGTCAGAGCACCTTTAATGCTCAGTGCTGCCTCGTCTGAGAGTGTTTGATTAGGACGTCCCAGCTGCAGGTCTCTGATTTAGCAAGAGCATCAGGCAGCAGCTCCCTGGCTTTGCCCCCTGGGCAGGTCTGTGCTCTGTGAACAGCAAATAGACCCTGTGGTCACTGTTCTCTCCTCCTGGCTGATCTCTTCCTTGTACAGCAAACCCAGCCCCTCCTGCAGCCCTGGTGGTCTGGCCAGGCCTCCTGCAGGCAGCAGTTCCCTCTCTCTCCCACTTGACCCTGGTGGTCCTGACTTGCCATTCCCCCTTCTCCTCACTCTGACAGCACACACTGTCCCCAGCCTGCCTGGGAGCTGGCAGACACTGTGTGACAGCAGGCAATGGCACATGCAGCAGATGTAGCTGGAGCAGGAGGGGATGGCTCCCTGCCCACAGCACTGGGCTTGCCTCAGAGATTTGAGAGGTAACAGATAATGTGTGGGTTGGGGAGGGGAGCACAGAGAGGAAAATTGGGATTTGCTCCAAAGAAGTTGGAAGGCACTGTGTTATGGGCTGAGCAGCATGATGGTAGACAGGACAGATTGAGGATGGGGAGGATAAATATGTTTTGCAAAAGGCAATAGCTGCTTTCTTTTGTGCTGTGCTTTGCAATCCAACTGTTATAAATGTTACTATTAATAAAAACAACTGTGTAATTTCACAGGAAGAGCAACTACTCATTGGAACTTGGGAACAAACCTCAAACCTTTAGTGTTGCCTAAAAGTGTTTCTTTTAATTTAAAGAGAGAAAACGATCTGTTTCTAAAGTAAAGTTGAAAAGTGTGTGAGGAGGACTTGAATAAACTTTCTTTTGGTCTGGATGCTGGTGTTAAGAGTAAAGTCCTGCCTGAAATTGTATGATCTCCAGTCTGACACTGGACAACTCTCATTAATGGTTTTGGCCAGAGACATTTTCAGTTTATAGTAGTGTTGGATAGGCCCTGTACAACTTGAGATGATCTAAACCAGTGCTTCTAGGAGGCTCCCAAGGCTGTGCCTCCCAGGAGGTGGGCACTGCTGGACCACAACTGGAGGGTTTCTTCCAGGGAAAGGTACCATCTGGAATAGCCAAGGCTGTGTGATCCTGGACCTTTTAGAATGTTTAAAGCTTAGGGAGCTTTAAATTACTGTAGTCTGTCCTTGAAGAAAGCAAAGGCAGTCGCAATTAGTGCACTGCCATGTCTGTACTGCCTGTTGGTAATGGAGGGTTAAAGTGTGGGTGATTGGAGATCTTTTAGGAATGACCATAAGCAAAGTTGTGGGAGGGTACATGTTTTCATGCTTTAAAAAGGTCTGAATATCTTTATAACCCAGATTATAAAGAAATACACTCTGTAGGGTGTTTTCTTTGTAGATTTTCAAGTATGTATTTCTGAAGTTGCTGGTTATTTTAAAACAAGGTGATGGGTGAGGTCAGCTGTGCCCTGACAGAGTAACTGCCAGGGTACAGGTGAAGAGCGTGAGGGAAGGTTTGTGCGTGGGTGGAACAGTTTGTTGCCTTGATCTGTCATAACTGTAAGGTTTTTTTCTCCCTTGCAGCATTATGCAGCTACTTGGAGCATTTCCTTCTCCCAGTGGTCCTGCCTCTCCCTGCAGCTTGGTGAACGAAACCACCTTAATTAAATATTCCCGACTGCCCACCATAAACAAGCACAGCTTCCGCTACTTCGTGTTGGATAACAGCGTCATCCTGGCCATGCTGGAGCAGCCCCTCGGGAATGAACAGAGTAAGTTCACACTTCCCATGTCCCTCCTCTCCTGCTTAAAACTCTGTGTGGAGCTGCAGAACAAAGGTGCTTCATCAAGTGTGGGTGTGCACCCTGAGCAGAGCTGCTCTGAGCTGGAGTGGTGGGAGTAACTCCAGTGTCAGGGGAGTTAAATATGCACCCAAATGGTTTGTGTGAGTGTTTCAGCCAGTGAAATTGGATACTTGCTGCTGACCACCATTGAAATAATGGGTGATGGACAAACACAGCAATATTACAGTTTGAAAGGCCCTTGTTCGTGAAAGAATGAAAATGTATAAAAAAAATATAGTAGACTTGATAGGGATGAGTGCTCAACATGTGGTTGGTGTGTCTCCTTTGTGCTTACACCTTTGCTATTGCTTGTTTTAGGCCTCCTGTTTCTGCATATTTCTGTGGGTGCTTTCAGATCAGGTGATTTTGGGTGCCATGTCCCATCCTGTTCTGTCAATGGCACCTCCTGTAAAGGAGATGTCACAGAGTCTGGGCTTTCATAGCTGAATTTAAATTGTTTCAGCCTCACAGACTCTGATCATCAAGAACTTACATTACAAAAATCTGGTATTATTAATTAAGTGATTATTGGAACTACATAACTGATCCCCCTGTTAGTATTCGTGTGTCATGGCATTACCTAACAGAATAGATGAAAATCCTCTTCCATGCTCCCTCAGTTTAGGAGTAACCTGTGTTAGATCTGCTGTTCTCTCCTGATACGTTTTTCCTATCTGTGGACACGATGGGGCCTAGATACTTGTCCCGAAAACAGAGATTGCACAGAGTTGCCTGAACTGCGTCAGAGAAGTTGTTATTTTGAGTTGTGGTCCAGAGTGCTCTGACCTTGTTGAGAATCACTGAATAGCTCTGGCAAGAAACTCAGATGATGGGAGACATTGCCACACATCCATCCCCAGCCTGTGTTGGAGCAGTTGTGCTCCTGACTGGAATGGATTAGAGCATGCTGCAATTGCTAAGCAATTCTCATACTCACTCTGCCTCTGCTAAATGCATTACTGAGAGCTGTTGGAATCACAAATTAGATTATCTTTTCTTGAGATGCATAATTTACTTACAAATCCCCTCTGAATCCCAAGATGAATTGCAGTAATGCATGAGTACGTCAGGTCACTTCTGAGGCAGACCACTGAAGTGAGCGACTGTGAGGAGCTGGTTTGGGTGATCTCTGGGTGTCCTTATGTAGCTCTGCTGCACCCTGTGCTTGCCATGAGATACTGGGGAAGGAACAGGAATCTGCTGGTGACAGGTAGTGCCACCGTGCGGTTCATGTGCACAAAAGATAAATCCAAATACCTTTAAGAAGAAAAGCTGGAGAAATATGATGATCCCTCATCTAGTGTGACTATTTTAGATCTCAAAGGAAGACTGAAATCCCTGCAGTGTTAAAGCCATCATTATGCCAGTAGAAAGCCCCCTCAGGAATCTGCAGTCTGACCTCATGCCCTAAACAAGGCCAGCACTGACTTGGGACCAGGACAATGATGTTGTTCCAATAGGTCTTGCAGACCTGTGAGGACAACTTATCTGTGTCCCTATTCCTTGTGGTGAAAAACCTTCAATGATGTGGAGTCAGAATCTTCCCCAGTCTTTGTTTGACCATTATCTCATGTCCTTCCATGTTCTTACTGCTGCTGTTTGTGAGGGCTCTTTGTAGAAGGTCATGGAAGCACCATGGAATCTGTTCCTCCATATGATCTCACCTAAACAGGCAGTGTCTGGACAATCTTCCTCGATTTCCTGGACATAATTTGGAGAGGAACTGTGATCTGCATGAATTTGGGTGGAAGTTACTTATAATGATGAAACTGAGCTGGCAAGCACTGAACAGACCACAGGGTAACACTTCCCTGCTGCAGACAGGAGGTTTGCTGGCTCTTCACTGGGGTTTGGCTTCAGGGTCAGGGAGGAGTTAAGCTTGAAAACAAAACCTCTGCCATCATGCCTGCATTTCTTTCTTTTGCAATGATTACACAGTGAACTGTTTGCAATGTGTGATGTGTTATTCTCTTAACCCATGTGTTTGCAGATGACTCTTTCCCCTCTGTCACGGTTTTGATCCGTGGGACATCTGGAAGATTTGCATGGGCCCAGCAACTCTGTCTCTTACCAAGAGGAGCTAAAGCAAATCAAAAGGTCTCTATCAAAGCCCGTAAAGAAATCTTTAACTTAGAGATGTTCAGCAGAAATTCCACTAATGTGAGACAGCCCCCCAGAGCTGGTGATTATACATTAAGGCTGAGCTACGGGGCCTTTAGCTGTAGGTAATGTGCCACATCTCTGGTGACTCTTTACCACTTGTGATTATATTAACTACAGGCTGTGACAGTGCTGTTGTCTTCCAGCCTTGCTTAGGGGGAGGGGGCATTCTCTGTTTTTCTGGAAAAGCATCTTCTGAAGTGTTGGGGTAAGGCACACTAGGTGTGAGTGTTGGTGCTGATGTTTGCATGCCCTTGCAGCAGGGGCAGGGAGGTCTGGAGGCACAGAATGCAGTGCTGCAGAGGGAGCAGCTCTTCAAGCTACAGAGCTTCATGTGGAGATGGCTGCAAACCTGCTGGGGAAAAGAATTATCTGGATGAACTGTGCAACACCTCTAAAGAGGAAGAGTAGAGGAAAAATACCCCAGACTTGTTTTACACTAAAATTTCTTGCTGCAGTTTTCTAGTGGAGCATGTACTCCTGTTATGAAACTTTGTTTGTGAATTTCTCCAAATCTTTAAATTCTTCATATGACCCTCAGTAAAATAAAGGCAATAATGATGTAGCTGAAAGAAGGGCTTGCCAGGCTCAGCTGGCATGTTCAGATTCAGGTGAATGTGGTCTCTGCAAAGCAGCCTTTGGGAAGACCCTCTGGGATGTGTCTGGAGCTGTTCTGTCCCTGGCTGAACAGTGTCAGTGCAGGTGACACTGCACAGAGGACAAGCCATGACTGCTGCCTTCCTCAACAGTTTTAAGGGAACTGTTCCAACTGGAAGGCATTCTGTAACTCCAATAGTTTTGCCCTTTTGAAATGTAATTGGTAGTAAATAAACTTATTAAACAGCCCTCAAGATGCAGTGAAAGGTCTTGCTTGCTTGGACCTTATGCACTGTAAACCCATCCCAGATGTTTTGTTGCTGTCCTTGGTAAGTTGAAATCTGGAATTCCATACTGACAGTATGGAACATGATGTAGTAGCAGTGTCCGAGTTCCATCATGATCCGTGATAGAAGCCCTTTGGATGTTCTGGCAGTGCATCTCCCTCCTGACCCAGGGCATCACTTCTGTCTTTTAGGCTTTGGCTTGTGATTGTCATGGTCAGGAGGGTTGAAATGGAGCTTCTCAAACACTTGCCAACTCTCACTTAGAATGGGCTGGAAATAAGATCTTGCTGTGTGAACTTGGCATTTTTATTGGAATTCACAACAGCTTAGGGGTTAGACTGTAAGCAGGTTCCTAGGTTCCAAAACTGGCAGAATTGTGTCTCTCTTTAAAATTTAGTCACATTAAGACAAGTCTATTAGTTTAAAGTACTTAATGTTTCTTTAATGATGCTGCTCACTAATGGATTAGTGTCATTCTGGTGGGGAGGGAGTGTTTTTCATCTGTTACAATGAAGTATTGTCCAGTGATGTGATACCTTGAATGCAAAAACAATCTCCTTTTTTTGTCAGACATTTGTACCAGAGCCTCGCCCAGCTCCTAAAAATGATGTTGGATTGAAGTACACGGTGAAACACCGCCCTTTCCCTGAAGAAGTGGACAAGATTCCGTTTGTGAAAGCTGACTTGAGCATTCCTGATTTACATGAAATTGTGAATGAGGAAGTGAGTAACTCTTGTCTCTGACTTGATTTTGTTCTTGGGTTTTTTGACTGTTCCTGAGTCATGCAGTAATGTCTTCCTGTAAATGGTTTTACTCTTTAGCTTGGCTAATTTCATATTAATGGAATAATAACCTCTGCAAATTAATGAAATCTGGGCACTCCTCCAGGAAGATGACAATGCTTTCAGTGTGGTTTTTGGGAAGCACTGCTCAACATATTCCATTACTGATCCAAATATCCTGGTGTTGTAGGAAGCAATGACTGGCATTTTGTCCTGGTTTGGACACTGTTGGGGGTTACCTTCCAAGAAACTGGATGAGAGACCGTTAAGAGAAAATACCAAGCTTAATGAGNCTTTGTAAACACATAAAACAAAACCTCTAACACTAACCTATGACACATTTTGTTGCTGCTTCCGAGGAAATGATGAGGAGGAGCTGTTTTGAGACCTCCTGGGGGGCAAAAAGGGAGTGCATGTCTCAAATATTTTAAAGTTTCACAGATCCTAATATGTTTTAGTTTCTGTTCACTTGAATGGGAGAGGCCACAGGTGGTACTGGATATTTGCAGCAGCTGTCCGATTCAGATGTTCACTTTTTAGTGTCACAAGGTCTTGCTGACAGTGTTTTAGTGGCCATCCAGGTGGTGGAGTGCAGCTGCTGCTTGACCTGTGACTTGGGAGACATTTCCATCCCTTAGGAAAGCCCTTGGTGGTTTTGGTGAGATCAGCAGCTCACACAATGTTTTGCAGCTCGAAGAGCGGCACGAGAAGCTGAGGAATGGCATGGCCCAGCAGATTGTCTTTGAGACTTCCATAGATCAGAGGAGTGAGGAGGAGTGGCGGAAGAAGAGCTTCCCTGACCCCATCACCGAGTGCAAGCCCCCGCCGCCGGCGCAGGAGTTCCAGACCGCGCGCCTCTTCCTCTCCCACTTCGGCTTCCTCTCGCTGGAGGCACTGAAGGTGGTGTCCAGTTCCTGCTCTTCCCTTGTGCTCTGGCTTGGCAAAAGAGGAAAAAGCAAGTTTTGTTAGTGGAAGGTGATCCGTGTGTTTTAACTCCTGTTCAGCTGCAGCCCGATGGAATGGAGTCGTGGACTCCAGTCTCACAGGGTTTGAGAGGGTTGGGAGAGGCTGGGCCTTGGGCTGAACATGCTCTGAACAGGGGCTGTGTCTCTGTCTGCAGTGGGTGCATGAGCCAGCACGTTCATGTGTGCACATTTCAAATCATTCCCACAGCTGGGATTAGGGTTTGGGGTGGTCCTTGAAGACTTCCTGAGATACGACTGCCATCCAAGCTCTGCTGCAGAGATGGTTGGGTTGAAGTGGTTTATTCACACATGAACATGTGGGAGTACATAGTGGATGTAGAGGTTTCTTTTTAAAGTTGAAATAACAATTTATAGAGGTGATCCATATTCTTAATTTGAAATTGTCTCTTACCTGTGGGTTCTCTCTTTTATTTGTTGCTTTTCCTTCCAAAAGCTGTCAACAGAAGTAGACTATGAAGCATTTGCAAAAATTGTGTCTGAAAGTGCTCAATATTTTACATATTACTGGCATTTAATATGAAACTGCACATGTGCCTGAGCGTAGCTCTGGTATTTTGAAAGCATCTGCTACTATTGTTGGATGCTCTTCTAGAGCAAAATATTATATCTCTTTCACTGGCAAAACACCACTTTTATTTAATGAGAGTAGAATGCAACAAATTGTCAACCTGTTATGCTTGCTGTTACTGACTTACAGATCATATTGCATCAGGAATTTGTGATGGATTTGGCTCATAGAGAAGGGAAATTATCTTTTTCTATTTTAATGGGTTGGTAATCAAGCTGTAAAGACCTCTCAGCTGGGAAAGATGATTTTTTATAACCTGTTGAACTCTGTTGGACAGGAACCTGCTAACAGTCGACTACCTCCTCACCTGATTGCACTTGACTCTGCTCTTCCTGGGTTTTTTGATGATCTTGGCTACTTGGATTTACTTCCTTGTCGTCCTTTTGATACTGTTTTCATTTTCTACATGAAGGCAGGCCAGAAAACGAGCCAGGAGGTGAGTGAAAGTGGAGAGTGCCAGCCAGTCTATATTGTCTTGTTTAAAGCAATTTCCAAGTGGGTGAAGCATCACTGCCAGTGATTAGAGTGGAGTGTCAGGGCCAGTGTGAGCTACAGGTCACTGCACACGCTCTTCATTTGTAGGTTAAAGTACATTGCTCATTTCTAGGGTTAGTGTAACACTTTTAATATTTTCAAAATATATAAAATATATATGAAAATATTAATGTGTTTTTATTTTCTGTCCTGTCCTTACTGTCCTTATTTGTAGAGTTCAGAGATTCAGATCAGAAAAGTAGTTTGGTTTCATTCAAATGTTAAAAACATGTTAAAGGAATGAAAAGCTTCCTGCAAGTAGGAAAGTATTATTGCTTTGTAAGTCTTCACACTATATCATTTCGATTCAAAAGCAATTAGGTTAATCAGGTTAATTTGTGCAACTCTAGATTGTGACTTCTTTGTGACCTAGAAACTTGCTAAGAGAGTTTCTGGGCTCACTAGAGAAGGGTGTTCCTCTCATACCTTCTCATTCCATTCATAATTTTTGTAGTGAAGACTAGAAGCAGGCTTGTGTAATAAATCATGTGCCAGCTCTGTGTCACTGAATGCAGCTGACAGAACATTGCAGCACCTTCCACATCTGTGTGGGACACGGTTCTTGAAGCCAGGATCGTGCTGTTTGTGGGTATTCAAGTTGAAGTTCAGAGAAGGCAGCAGAGTCTTCATCTGCGAGGTCAGCTCTGGGATTGCCTTTGAGCTGAATGTTTGTGTGCTCTTGTGTCCTCTGAGCCACACTCCTGTCATGTTGTGACACAGCTGTGACTGTGGCGTGGTCAGCCCTGAGCACTGGCCGGGAGGTTTCCTTGCAGTGTCTGGTCCCTGCTGAGCACAGCACGAGGCACTGGCATGGGGTGGCAGGGCCATGTGGCTGCACAGAGCCTCCAGCCTCAAAGCATCTTCCAGCCCTGCAGCTTCTCCTGTGCTGGGGCCTCTGTCCCTGTGTCCTGCCCTTGCACAGACCCAAATCATTCATGCTCCTGCCACAGAACCAATTCCTGCACGGCTCAGAGAGGATGGGGGCATTGTCTGTCCCACCAACCCCAATGGTTCTGGTACCCAAGTCACAAATCACCTGGGTCCCA
Source organism: Pitta sordida (assembly GCA_013390025.1). NCBI lineage: Eukaryota > Metazoa > Chordata > Aves > Passeriformes > Pittidae > Pitta > Pitta sordida. Next base: position 16,940 of record WEKX01015831.1, on the reverse strand, counting down.
TGTGCTGTTTGGGAAGGGCTCATCTCTCACATGGTCATAAATGAGAGAAAAATTGCCTTGGGATGTGGAAACATCCCGCATCTGTCAGAAGTAGGATTAAAGTTTAAAGTGAACAGTACAGTGTGATATTTGATTAAAATTCACGCTCAGTCCTGCAGAAAATTATTTTGGAAAATCTGTTTCATAATTTAATGTGCTATAACATTAAATCATCCTGTAAATCACTGAATGCCATGTACAGGTGAGCAGTGAGGAAAACACCTTTCTCCTCAAATTTCACCTCAGTTTAATAGTGAAAATTGTCCAGAAACCCTTCATGTTCCCTTGGGTACTAATGCACATTCTGCACTGAACACTGTGCTTCGTTCCTGGTGAGTGGCTGAACCTCAAAATTGCCCTTTCCAGCAGTTTGATTCACTGTTTTACAGGCTTTGAAAATGCTGGTAGAAAGTCAAGTTGATTGAATAGGACATGGCCAAGCAGGATGGGAGGGTGGTGGACAGCAGGGAGCAGTGTCCATGTGGAAAGTCTGGGGCTCCAGGCTTGTTCTGGAGCTATATTTGAACAAAACCATGTTGGTGACAAAATATATTAATCAAAGAGCTGTGGAGGAGGAGACTTGTTTCCTGCTCTTTTACCAACATAGTGCCACTGGTTATTTCAGATCCTGAAGAACATGGAGTCTTCCAGAATTGTTCAGCCCCACTTCCTGGAGTTCTTGCTGTCCCTCGGCTGGTCTGTGGATGTTGGGAAGCACCCTGGGTGGACTGGCCATGTCTCAACGAGCTGGTCAATCAACAGCTGCAACAGCGATGAAGAGGGACCTGAGCAAGGTAAGATGTGGTAAATGGTGTAATGCTAGATGGAAATATTGAGGCTTCTTTAGAAGACAATTCAAAATTCCTTACTCCTGTATGCCTGTCTGAGCACTGGCTTTTTTGTTTGTTTTTTTTAATAAATGCTGGAAATGTGTAAATGTCTGTTTGTTATTGGGAGGTCGTAGCCTCAGCAGGAAGTACCTCAGGCCTGTATTTTTAGCAGACTTTGTGAGTGCTTTATATAATACCCCAAACCAGAATTCAGCTGAAGCTGGTTGCAGATTGTGCTGCTTACTGGCAAATTGGTTTGAAATACTGTGTGATTTAGTGTTCTGTGAGTTGAGATACTGACTCAATTGAGTGTGCTAGTTGTGCTTGGTAGGAAGGAATGGAAACAAGCTGCTGTTTGTAGGTCCCAGAGGTTGCAGCCCACGTACAGCTCCTCCGTCCTGCATCCTTGGCTCTGCTTTTTTCCACTAGAGCAGCTTCTCCCCTGGACTTGTCAGACACCACCCTCTCCATTCTGTCACCCAGAATGATCGTCAGGGCAGTGAATTGCTATCCCAGGGAAACTGAGAGCTTGGACAACCTGATCAGATTCCCTGGGAATTGATAGTGTGTGAGTGGGTTTCAGTGTCACTGCTCTAAGGGCCTGTTGTTGGTGACCCCCAGAGCTGCAGCCTCTGCTCTGGGCCACCCAAAGGTGTGAGCAGCCTGGGCCCAGCTCTTCATCATCCTTCACCTGGCATTGACATCAGATGTGACCCTGTTCCAGCCACAGGAGCTTCAGCAGCACTGGCTGAGTTGTCCCCTCACTGTGCCTCAGGAGTGTCCTTCACCTGTCACTGCTGCAGGCTGCTCCCTTCAGCTCTGGAATCAAAGCACGAACCACAGAAGGCCAGAGATGTTGGAGAGAGGTTAGAGAACAGAGGCAGGGCCTTCTCTGAGCAAGTCAGGAGGGATTACAAAAGGACCAGGTCTGACTTTAATTTTGCATTACGGACAGGGTCAAACTGTGCTGTCCTCAGAGGCAGAGCCTTCTCTTCTGCCCTTGCAGTGGGTTTGTCAGTATGAGTGTGGGAGGCAGTGCCCTTAGTGGGGGACATGGTTTGATGTGGGCTTTTTCACTTGAATTTTTTTCAGCCATTGAATGAGATTGCAGACCACCAAACAGCCTGCAGGAAGAAGGAACAGAAAAGCATTCAGGAATGGAAGAAAAGGAGGGAGGGCAGGTTACTACTAATCTGATTCTGCTGGGGAAGAATCTGGAGCACACTTCTGAGGAGCAGCTGAGGGAGCTGGTGGGGCTCAGCCTGGAGAAAATGAGCTCAGAGGGGACATTCTGGCTCTCTATGACTCCCTCCAAGAGGGTGTAGCCAGGTCGAGTTCAGTATCTTGTCCCAGATAACAAGTGACAGGATGAGAGGAAATGTCCTCATGTTGTAAAGGATTGCCAAGCAGTGGCACGGGCTGCCCAGGGCAATAGTGGAGTCCCCATCCCTGGAGGGATTGAAAAAGCCATGTGGATGTGGCAGCTGGGGACATGGGTTTGTGGTGGCCTTGGCAGTGGTGAGTTAACAGTTGAACTCTATGATCTTGGAGGTCTTTTCCAGCCTACGTGATTCTGTGATTCCAGAGTAGATAGAGTGATAAGGTTTCCCTGAGGGTGAGGCATGGCTTGGAGCCTTTGGTGTGCCTCTGGCCACGTCCCTGTCAGCATGCTGCACTGCACTGCACTGCACTGCTCCAGGGGCTTTGCTGAGGCAGCAATCCCAGGAGCCCTCCTGTGAACTGATCAGAGAAATCATTCATCTTCAAGCTCTTGCTAGTCTTTCTGGAGGTGACATGGGGAAGGAAAAGTGGGGAGGGAGGTTCTCTCTGTACCTGTGTTGGCCAGCTGTGACAAGGGAATTGCTGGGGGCTGAGGATGAGGAGCTTTCTTGAATTGATCTTTTTCTAACTCGGATTGAGAGGTTAAAAACTGAGGAGAGTCTGTAGAAACTGGTTTGAATTCTAGAGTAGCATCAAACTGGAGTTACAAATGTTAGAATCCTTTGGAAATGGATTAACTGAATGATCCTGCTCAGAAATAGGTAGCAGATGTATTCTTGTGGCAGATGTTCTTACTGAAATACTAGGAAATAAGAAATCCAATACACTGGAAATATGTTCAAAATAAAGCTACTCCCAACCCAAATTACCTTTTCCTTCAAGACAGCAAAAACTTTTATCTGAGAAGGGTTGTTAACCATGAGATGTGACTGCAAACTCCTTTCATTTGAACATGAGTTTTGCGTGGTGTCTTCTCATTGACTGCACTGTGTCTTTGAAGGTCATTTCTGAGGCAGAAACGTAGCTGTAAAGAGGTAGAGCTTCCTTCTGGCTAAACTCTCCTTTCCTGTCCCTTTCAGATGATCTGGTTGTCTCAGAAGATGTTGGGGCGAGTATCTTCAACGGGCAGAAGAAGGTGCTGTACTACGCGGACGCCCTGACAGAAATCGCCTTTGTTGTCCCGTCCCCAGTGGAGTCCCTGAGTAAGAGCTCAAGAGTACAATCTCTTGACAAAAGTGAAACCAACACTTTTTTTTCTTGGGGAGCTTTTTCAGGAGCAAAAACTAAATGAGCTAACTAGTAGTGGATTTAGCAAGACCTTTCCAGAAAGCTCTGGACATTTAAATTACAGCATCCTAATCCTTAGACTCCTGCCTAAGGTGGCATCTGTTCTGTGCCCCTCTTTCTCAGCCTGAGCCCAGTAGGTGCTGAGGTGTGCTCAGCAGATTTGCTGTTAGGTGGGTATGTTAGGTTGGATCTGTGGCTCACCGTGGTGCTGTGGGGTTTTCCCCTCTCCCCTCAGTGATGGAGTGTGTGCACCTCTGCTGTGCAGGGGAGCAACAGCTGTCATGGCATCTTTGGCACACTAACACCGACCTGCAGAAGTGGCCTGGAGTAAAAGGGTTGTAGGATATGAAGGAGGAGACTGTCTCACATAGAAAATAGCTAGGACACTTGTAAATCCATAGGAGTGCTTTAATTGCAGCCTGTTTCAGGAATAACTGGCAGTTGTTGTCTCCCAGGTCCTCTTCCTGCTTATGGCTGCTGTGTTGACTTGAGCATACATCTATTTATGTTTAGTTTCAAAAGTCTTACAACCTTTTTTATTTTCAAAACCTTACATATGATGACCTCCTAAGGTTTTTTTGACAGAACAATAGACAAAACCCACCTTTTTTCCCCCCTGGCTTACAGCTGATTCACTGGAAAGCAGCGTGTCTGACCAAGAAAGCGACTCCAACATGGATCTGCTGCCAGGAATATTGAAGCAGCAGCCTCTGACACTTGAACTCTTCCCCAATCACACAGACAATCTTAATCCCTCCCAGCGGGTAAGGCAAGACTTGCACTGAAAGGTGGCTTTTTTTTTCCAGTCTGTCTCTCAAGAAGCACACTCACAGTGCTGGAAGATTTTTGAGAGTACTACGGATGTGATTTGGTTGCCTGGGACACAGAGCTGCCTGTTCCTTTCCATTGATCTTTGATGTTTGCTTTGGTCCTGCCAGAATTTGCACCTGCAGTAGGAGATTGCAAGATTACATTACTTAAATGTAAAACTTAGACATGCTAAGTAGTAGTACTCTGCATCCTGAAACGTGTGCAGGAAAAGGTGCATGCAGTATTTACAGAGTAATTAAGACTCAAATCCATGTTTAGAAACTGAGGATGGATAGATGTGAACGCTTTTTTTTTTTACCTGCCCACTTTAAAACAGTGTGCCAGTTGTCTGAAGTACCTGATGTGAAGTTGCTTTTGTGTGGTAACAAGGCAGAAAACCAGGAACTCTTGTATGTTTAAGCAAAACATTTACAATTGCTGGTTTCTTGTTTAGAATTCACTTCCAAATGTGTATCTACTTACTGATTTAAGGTGTTTAAGGACATTAAGGAAAGCTTTAAGCTGATTCTAGATTGAGTATATTAATTTGTAAATAGCGTGGAGGCCCTGCTCCCAGCACAGCTGCCTTGGCTCTGGAGCTGGTGGGTGTTACACCTGAGAGGTGAGCGGCTGGGAAGTACTTGTTGGCTGCATTATTGTACTGATGTGCTCCTTTGTGTTCAAAACAGCTCAGTCCTACTTCCAGATCCAAGAGGATGCCTCAGGGCCGGACCATTCCACCCATGGGACCTGAAACCAAAGTGTACGTGGTCTGGGTGGAGCGTTACGATGACATCGGTGAGTGCAAGTTCTTCCTGTTCACTGAGGTAACAACAGGAACCAGAGGAAAGATTCTGTTCCTTTTTTTAAATAAAATGGTAGATTATGGAACCACAGACTGGTTTGGGTTGGAAGGGACCTTTCATTTAGTAGAAGCCATGAGTAGGGACACCTTCCACTATTCTGGGTTGCTCCAAGCCCCGTCCAACCTGGCCTGGAACACTTCCAGGGATGGGGCACCCACAGCTTCTCTGGGTGACCTGTTCCAGGGTCTCATCACCCTCACAAAAAACATAAATCTTTATGAGTATCTGTAAGACATTTTTAAGATTCTTAATCAGTTTTCTGATATTTGAATGATGACCCATGGCATGGACATGAATCAGTGCCATATGTAGGTCTCAAATTTCCTGTAGCTGTGGCAGTACCTGTGGAATGCTGTCATGAACCTTAAGCTCAGCACACAAGGCCGGGTGCCCCCTGCTTTTGAGTTCCTCTCAGTTGTTGTCTCCTCAGTGTGGATCAGGCTTCCTTTAACAAACATGGCTTCTGACACCTGCTGTGTCTGTGCTGAAGGGGTCATCATCCTCCTTGGTTTGATGGTACCTTTGAGAATCTCCAGGGTCTCTTGTGGGAGGGCTCATTTGTCCTGCCCTCAGGGTGCCTGTTCCATGCTGTGCATCCCAGTTCCCTTCCTGCCCTATTGCTCAGGGGGGGTCCTGCTCCTGCAGCCTCATGTTTCTTCGTTTGGTGTTTGACTCCTGGGACTGGCTGGTCTGTGAGAGACCCAGCTTTGCCCGTCCTGTTCCAGCCGTGCTGTGGCCACAGTGGGCAGCTGGCTCTAGGTCTGAGGAGTCCTTTGTCCTGAGAGCTCTTTGTGTGCTGGTTCCAAGGCACAGCCTGGCCTCAGTGCTGTGCAGGTCTCTGCACTGTCCTAGCCCAGCACTGCCTGCAACACCAGCCAGTAACTGATGCTTTGCTTTGATTTCTGGTTCTCAGTCTGCCAGTAAGGGTGGACCTTAGGGCTTCATTAAGCCCTTAGCTCCTTTGAGAGTAAGGCAACCAAGGGAGTGATCAAAAATAAGCTTCCTGTTAAGTGCAGATGTAAATTCTCAGCAAGACCACCTTGTGCATAGCATGTCCCTCAGGGCCTTCCTGGGATCAGGAGACACACAGCAAGTTCTGCAACATCCTTTCCTTTTCCAGGCATTGGCCCAGAAGGTGTTCCTTTATCTTCAGGAGTCCCTCCCCTACTTCAGTTTCCTAACTGAAATGCCCCTGACCCACTTCCTTCTTCAGTGGCAGCTAAAGCCAGCTCACTGCAGAGACAGCAACTGTGCTGCACAGGCATCCTTCTGCTTGGCTGCTTCTTCCAGCAGCCCCAGGAATCTCCCAAAGTTCTGAGCCTGAAGCTGAAGAAGTGACTTTGTGAGCCTCAGTGAGGGTGGCAGTTGGATGGGGGGAGAGAGGGGAGCTCTTGGAAGAGGCTCCTAGCCCAGGGGCTTTGCCATATGCTCCGTATGTTCTTGGCTTTTGCCTTATGCTTCCTGTACATATTTGAGTCTGGGCAGTGGAAAAGCTGTCACTTTGGAGTCAAGGTTATCACCCAGGTGCTCCCATGGCTCAGCATCCCTGCTCTGAGGGGGAAATCTGGGTTTGAACCGTGGACTCTTTCTGCTGGAAGCACCATCCTGCTGCCCAAACTACTTCTGGGGATGGCTCTCAACATCTCTCAGCCCCATACCAAGGCGATGGTGATTTGAGGATTCAGAGAATTGTAGATTTTAGTGAGTTGGGTAGAAGTTTAGAGATTATGGGATTTTAGTGAAATAGTGAAATTCTAGTGAATTTTAGAAGGATTTGTAGGTTTTAAAATCATTCACTTGGCCTGATAATTAAGACTGAATATTAAAGGTGAAAAACCTTGTTTCCCAGTCCTGAATGGTAAACAAAAGAGGATTTTAGTCAAAGCAAGGGGAGAGGAATGTGAAACATCAGAGTGGATTGGTCGAAGGGCTTATGACAAGGTGTAGATTTATGACATAATGGTGACATACTCCGTGCATATTCATGGAGTAATTTCCATATGTATGAGGCACGGGTATAAAGATAGGTGGCAAATCTGGGAGGGGCTTTTGGCACCTGACAGGACTGGAGACACTGCTGGGCAATGTTCCCCTTTCCTTGTTTCTTGGGCCAAAAATAAACCTTGAGTCCTGACTGGTTTTCCTTAAATCAATAAGTGCCAAATCCCCTTCCAGGGATCCAAGGTCTTACTTCTGCCTCCTGCCCCTTCATTATCCAGTCCTTGATAGCAGCTGCATGGCAGCAGCGTTGTAGTTATGGTGGGGCTTTACAGAGCTTGGATTCGAGAGAGGATTCCTGTTTGTGGGATCAGGGCTCCAGGGAACTGGAGGTGTGAGTGGTGGCAGTGTTTGACATTGCCAGCACTGTTCTTGAGGCTGATTACTTGTGGATGGGTGGAGATGCTGGGAATAATCATTTGTCAGCTCTTTTTGTGATCCAAGTAGTTCATCTCCTTCCTGCTTTCACAGTTCCTCTAGAGATTTTGACCTTTGGAGTGAGAGAATGGAGGGTCTGGGACCTCATCTGTTGAGTGCAGGTGGCTGAGATATGTCTGTACACTCCATGAATACTTAAAGACACTATGCAAGAGTACTCATGGTATAAATGCTTGAGGACTGTGTGGTTTGGACTGATAGTAAATAGTCTTTCCTTGTACGCACACACACACAAATATCCCAGACTGGAGTAGATAAACTTCGTCATGCATCCTGTTCTTACAGAAAATTTCCCCCTCCCTGATCTGATGTCTGAGACAAGCACTGGTGTGGAAACCACAGCCAACAGTAGCACTTCCCTGAGGTAAGACTACTTGTATTTTCACAGTTTTTCTTGCTTCCTTGGACTTTTTTGGTTGAAAAAACTAAAGAACTTTTCACATCACTGGAGTTAAAGCTACACATTTTCTGTTCCCTATTTTATGTTTTATCTGAGCCTGTGATGAGGTTCCCTGCTGGCTCACTCCGTGGTGAGGGGTCAGTGCTGTGTGTCCTTTGTGTCCTGGCTGCAGGGCCCTCCAGTCTGTGGAGGCAGGACATCCCTTCCAAGGTCCAGAGCATGCCCCAGGGTCCTGCTGCCTTAGCCTTGAGGCATTTTTAGGCTTTCTCTTAACACTTAAATTGGTCATTTTGCATCTATAGATTAATTGAAACGATGCTTTAAAACTGATTTAACACTTGTGTTTTTTCCCTTAAGACCTACCATTCCTGAGAAGGAAGTTCCTGTGATCTTCATCCATCCTTTGAACACTGGCTTATTCAGGATAAAACTACAAGGAACAACTGGGAAATTCAACATGGTTATCCCGCTGGTGGATGGAATGATAGTCAGTAGGAGAGCTCTTGGTAAGCCAGAGGGGTTTAGGAAGACTTGTGCTTTTGTTTAATTTTTTTAAAATAATAGTATCTCTGCAAAATACATGGTCTGGTATCTTTAGCTGGCAGAAGTGTTGGGCATGGCAGAACAGACACAGGCCTTTGGTTTTGGGGGCAGGTGGGCAGCACTTGGCTGCCAGCGAAGCAGGAGAGGGATGGGACTGGGAACGGGGCTGTCTTTCACATGGGAGAGATCTGAAATGTTTGGCACGGAGAACTAAGGTGCTGGCAGAGGGTGCTGCTGCATTTCTGGCTGTGCTGGCTCTGTGTCCCTTCTGCTCTGGCAGCCAGATAAGGATTAGAAGCACAGCAGCTGAGGATTTTGTGATGTGTTCAGTAAAAATCCCATGCAGGCATGTGTTAACAGGGTGTGTGCCCACTGCCTTTTCCTCTGTTCCTGGATGTATTCATGGATCTGTCTGGTGTTTCAGTGATTGGCAATCTCACCTGGTGAGAGCAGTTCACGGGGCAGAGCAAAGTGAAGTTATGAGCATTAGAATAACTGTACCTACACCTGAAACTGCTCTTGTGGGTGCTGCTGGGAGTGACCTTCAGGTTCTGGGGTTTGCATGCTTAATTCAGTGATGAGGAAATTGAAGCCAGACTGAGCCCTTAAATAACATTCATGAATTGAGCTAGTGACAGTGGCTTTTACTGAAAAAGAATCAGGTATGTTTTCCTAGAGTTGGGTTTGTTTTTCAGCTGTATCAGGGCTCTTAATGTAGTGGAATTTGTCTTGTCTCTGCATTCAGCAGCTGTGGTTTGTATGCAGTCAGGAATTTAGTCCTCTGAATAAGGAAAACTGTTTCTGCCTGCAAGAAAGCACTTGTGAAACAGCAAAGGGAGTAAGGGACACTTCCTTAGAGGCACAGGAATTTAATTTCAGAATAAAATAAGATAAAGTTCACTGCCAGCTTTGGCCGAATGCCACTGCTTCTATTCCCCACCTCCTCCTTCCTCCACATCCAGCAGTGTGAGTTACAGAGGGATGACAGCAGTGAGGGGAGGAGAAACCAGTTTGCAGCCACAAACCATCAGGTCTCTCCTCATGCCCTTTCCTAGCAGAAGGCTCTGCCATTCTTACTGGAAAAAGGTATTGGCAGGTCCTTGTTTCTTTCTCAGGGCTCCCCTGGCAGTACCTGCAGTGACCTCAGGGCCTCCCGAGCTCTGCATGGCCAAGGCTGTGGCACTGCAGCTCTGCCATTGACTGCCCTGGGGTCTTTGTTTAGGGTACCACTGAGTTGAGTCCCTTTATTTTTCCCCGTGAAGGTCCTTTCAGGCCTGGGGACTGTGGCTGGCTGTTACCAACTTACCAACTGCTCTTGGGGAAAAGTTCTTGACTTGGTGGTGCTGAACATCCCCCCTGGGTTTAGATGGGGCAGACCCCCAAATTGTCTTTAGCTGGGAAGCCAATAAAGGGGTGAAGGCTTGAATTTAAACCTGATTCAAATGTTGTTTCTTTTTCAGGTTTTTTAGTGAGGCAGACAGTAATAAATATTTGTCGGAGGAAGAGGCTGGAAAGTGATTCCTACAACCCCCCCCACGTCCGCCGAAAACAGAAAATAGCAGATATTGTCAACAAGTACCGGAACAGGCAGCTGGAGCCAGAGTTTTATACCTCACTTTTCCAGGAGGTTGGGCTCAAGAACTGCAACCCCTAGGTCACGATCCTTCCAGGACAATTAGATCAGAGCTTGGTGGCTACACTAATGAAAAGAGTTAGACAACAACAACAACAAATTTCCTCAGCCCCCTGGAATTCAGGAAATCATGTTCTAGCACAAGTCAGCAGATCCCGTGTGGGAGGAATGAGGAATGAATCCAAACCCATTGCAGTTGGGATATTCACCTACCCTCATAAGATTACTGAATTCCAGTCTTCCTGGATGCTAGCAACATAATCTCTTCACCCAATCATCCATTCCAGACTAATTAGGAACTGTAGGTGTCTCACTGTGAGGGGAAAACAATCAAAGCAAAGCCATCTCTGCTTATGAGGATGGGAAACAATGCAAACATCAAACACCTCGCTGTACCCCTGTGTCCAAGGGAAGGGAGCAGGGTCTGTTCAAAGCATTAACTGTCCCTGCAAGAACCTCCAAGACACTTTCAGTCCCCCTTCAGCGCTCAGCAGAAGATCTTCACTGCTCATAATCCATTGTACCAAAAGCCAGCAGAGGGAAGATTGCTGGGGAGCCCCAGGCCCTGCACCCAAAGCTGTCCCTGGCCATTCCCTGCAGGGCTGGGAGTGAAGCTGTCTGCAGAGCTTTGTCCTGCTGACAGCCACCATCTCCTGGGACTGACTGACTTCCCAACAGGAGTTGTTACTGGATGAGAGCCTTTGGTTGTATAAAAGCAAAGTTATGACTTTCAGGTCAGTTGCAAAATGTCACATTTAATTTCAGTAGCTTGATTTTTATTTTTTTTTAAATTTTTTTTTACGCAACTACTTAATTTATTTTGAAGTGTCTGTATCACCTACTCACCATTTCCATAAAAAGTATAAACATCACTTGCCTTCCTGCCATTGGATTGAAATCTGAGATTCTGGGGCTGCCTCCTCCCTGTTATTTATAGCATGAGCAGTTTTCGCAGCTTCTACAACACTTTTCAGAAGCTCCTGTTAAACAGGCTAAAACAACCTGAAAAGAAAAGTGAAGAATTCTTTTTCCCCATTTACTGCAATTCCATGAAAGCCCCTTTGGAGTTACAGCTTGAAGTTGTTTTGAATGCCCTGTATGTTCTCACACTTTGCAGCAGTGCTTCCCTTCCGCCTGGATGAGGAGTTTTCATTCTCAGCCTGTGCATTTGGTGTGTTGAGGACTCCAAGGATGTGCTGGGAATGGGTGTTTCCAGCTACAGGTGTGATCCTGGGAATCCCAGGGGTGCCGTGGGCGCTGTCCCCGCTGGTGCTGCAGCAGTGGGGGGTGGTGGCACTCCTGGGGAGGAGCAGCCTGTGCTCCTTGTGCTTCCAGCACCAGGGGAGGGGGAGGACTGTGAGCAGGAATTTGGGGAGCTCCTCACTCTGTTTCAAAAGTGGTTTTATTGGCTGTGCTGTGCACTGCAGTAATCCCTGTCAGGCACTGAATTTTGGTGTTTCAGAGTTGCTTTTTGCAACAGTTCTGACCTGAGGCAGTCTGCATTGTTTCCTGACAACTCACCTGCCAAGGACAGACCTCGCTCCTGGCTTTTCATGTTCATGGAAACACAGGCCCCTAAAAATCCACATGAAGGGACTTTGAGGTTGTTAACCAAGCAGGTTTTAGGTGATGTGTCTGGTTGCAGAGGACAAGTGCACTGACCTCTCAACTCAGGAGCTCTGGAATTTGATCCAGATGAATCAAAAGTGGAAAAATGAAACCACCCAAAGAACTCCTGCAGCAGCAGCAGGGTGCTGTCTGGCCCATATCTGTGCAGTGCCCAGGGGGCACAGGGCAGGAGGAGCCCCCAGGGCACCATTCGGACACCTTGGCCAAGCTGTGCAGGGAACCCTGGACAGCCTCATTCCTCTGCAGCAGTTCAGTGCACGGACACTGAATTTCCCCACACTGTGTCTGTACCTGTTGATCCAGTTAATGGCCAAGCATCCCTCAGTCCATGGGTTTAAAAGGCATGAGCAGTGCATGTGTAACCAGCACCCATTGTGGCAATGCTGTGTGTGCACCCCAGGGATGTCCCAGCACTGCAGCTCTGCCTGTCAGAGCCCTGGGGGGTGGCAGGGATCTGCTCCAGGGCTCCTGGCTGCGGTCAGCAATGCAGAGGTGGGCACTGGTTTCTGCCAAGTCCAGGGCAGCCAACTGCACTGCCTGAGGATTTACTTCTTAAAGCAAGACCTGTGCTTGGCTGAAGGGTTGTCTTCAGGCCTTCTCCGTGTTCATCTGAAGCCTGGCATTGGCACCCGTGGGAGCAGTAACAGCGGTGAGAGCAATGGCACTTGGCGGAGGTCTGGAAAGAGGGGAACGTGGGCACCTTGTGGCTGCTCCCAGAGCCAGGGGATGGTGTTTAGAACCTGTGTCAGTCGAGCTGTAGAAACAGCTGGTGAGCAGGTGACAAGCTGTAGGCGTGACCTGGCTGTAAGTGGTGGGATTCCCTCTCTGGGAGAGTGAGGCTTCAGGAAAGTCACAGCTGAGTATAAAACCATGGTGATGCAGAAATGCACTGTGGTTGGGGTGCTGTGGGAGCAGAGGGTGACCCTGCACAGAGCTGTGTCAGGGTGTTGGGAGGTCTCAGGCTTCCATCACAAAATGCATTCCACCAATGTGGGAGTTACATAGATCCAGCTCCTGTTGGAGTCTGGCCGAGCTCCAGTGGCTTCAGCTGGTCCAGGGTACAGCCTTGAGAGCTTTTCTCCTGAAGTGTCAGAGCAACTGAAGTTTATTTCCGTGGCAATTGCAAGAGTTAGTCAAGAATCCAGACATTCTTTACATCACAAACTGCTGCAGAAGGTTTTTGCTTTAAGGCTGGACTGGTCAGGGTCAACATTTGTGTCCATCAGAGGTGACAAGTGCTGACCCTTCCACTGACCTGCACATAGGTGACATTAACTCGGGCTCTGCAGGTGACACTGAGCTGCAAGTGTTCCACACAACTAAACTTTCATCAACCCTTTCAGCTTGGGTTCATAATTCTGTTTTAGTGGAGCAGGAGGTGACCACCATCACCTTGTTAAACAGAGTGTTAAAATTACACAGGTTTTAGTACCTTAATGGAGTCTCTTTTAAAGAAAAGCATTTCTTTTAAAGGTAGTTTTAAAAAGGCATTAGAACCTTACAGCAAGCAGGGGAGGGGGAGGACAGTGCCCCTGGCAGTTTGGGTGCCAGTGTGGGCAGCAGCCACAGGGAGGAGCAGCCCTGGCTGCCCCTGGGCTCTGTGTGCTGGCTCCTCCACAGGTGACAATGCTCTGCATGCTCAGGAAGAGGAGAGAACTCAATTTGAGCCTCGCAGAAAAATTTTATGAGATTTCAAGATTGTGTAGTTGAGCGATGTCTTTGAAGGCAAACACAGCCCTTTCCCCCCTGGATTAAAGTGAGAACGCCAGACACCACGTGCTTCAATCATAGACAATTTGTATGAACACCTGTATGTTGCCAAGACATGAACTTTCTGTTCTTACTGTATTTTTCTGTAAATATTCCTGGCGCTAAGTTGTAAAGTAAAGGCAAAATGTAAATATGAAGATGTGAACTATGTTCCCTTGTCTCTAGTACTTTATCTCTTATTTGTTTAGGGAAGGCACACAAAGGCTTGTTTGTATTTATGCCAATTCTTTGTCCGGGAGAAACACATCAAATATTGAATGTAACACAATTAGTCCAATAAATTTTAAAGATTCTTATCTAGTAACTTTGCACTGGTCAGTTTTTAAGTTGAAAACTCTCCAATAGAGATGTTTCCCAGGGAGCAGAATTGCACATTCTCTGTTACTCAGTGGCACTGGGAACAGCCCAGGGGCTTATGTGGAAGGAAATCACTGCATCTCAACAGCGTGGAAACATGGAAAACAGCGTTTGGAGGGAGCCGGGTGCTCCTGCAGTGCCACTGTTTGGTCACTCCTTGTGCTGCTTCCCGTCCTGGGGGTGAGTCCCCCGTGGTGCAGCAGGACAGGGAAGCTCCTGGGATAAACCCTGTGAGTGTGGGGGATGCCTCTGCTGTCCAGGCAGCGGGGGGAGAAAGGATGTGACTCCTCAGGTTTGGATTTGGAGAGGAGCTGGGTGCCGTGTGAGAGGGCCCTGTGTCCCAGGAGCCCTGGGGAACTGGGACAGCTTCAGGAGGCCTGGAGTGGAGAGTGTCAGTGCCCCCCAGCCAGACCCCTGGGCCATCTCTGAGCTCCCTCGGCAGGGGATGAGTTCCCCTGCAGGCCCCTCTCCGTGTCAGTGCTGCTGCACTGGGGGCTGGTTCCCTGGCAGGGCCCTGCAGTGTCCCTGGGATTTCTCCTTGGCAGCAGCTCTGGCGCCTTTCCCAAGGTACCCACACCTCCATCTACCTGGGGGCTGGAACAAAAACACAGATTCCAGAGCCTTCAAACCTGCACACGTGAATGTCTCTTTTCCTCTCGGCTCGGTCTTTGGTGACCAGCTGGTGCCACCTGCAGCTCCTCAGCCCGGTGCTGCAGGGCAGGTTAGGGCAGGTCCCTGAGGAGTCACAGCAGTGAGCAACAAATAGTTAAACTGCAGAAGGGTGTTCTGGGGCCTGATGCTTTTCTCCCTGCAACGGAAACAAGAGGCCAGCAGAGCAGCCCAGCCCTGTCCAGGAGCTGGGGACCCTTGGCTGCATCTGCCCTGTGTCCTGCTCACTGTGGGCCTTTGCTCGTTGCTGTTCAGTGGCCATTCCACAATTTTCATTTTGCCTAGTGCAGGTTCTGGCCATGCCTGAGCCATCCAGCTCTTCAGTCAGTGTCTGCTCCTCCTCCAAAATCCCTTCCCTGGCTGCAGTTCTCCTAACACAAGTTTCCAGACAAAAGTGGAAAAACTCTTTGCCCCTGAAAAAATCAAGTGCAGGTAGACTGGTGGCAGGTGACCCAGTGGCCCAGATCCCTCCTGCCACATGCTGCACCTGTGTGCCATGGACTCATCCTGCCCCAGCGCTGGTCACCCCCAGCTGCTGCCAGCCCCGCTCTGTCTCCTCAGGACAGGCTGGGCATGAGGTGCCTCCCCCCTTCCTGAGCTGTGCTGCTGGCCATGGGGATGCTCATGGCTTCAGAGCCTGACCCTGGGTCACAGCTGCCCCTGGACCCTCCTGTGGGGTGCCACAGGCCACCCCAGGGCTGCAGAAGGGAGTGGGGTGGCACCCCCCATCTCCTGAGGCTCCCCTGCGTGGCAGCCCCCAGGGGTGGCCTTGGGGGAGCTCCCAGCTGGAGCAGGGGCTGGTCAGGGACTGAGGGCACCTCCTGGCGTGGGGCCTTGGCAGGGATCGGTCACTGCTCAGCTGTTTGAGGAGGCTGGAAATGGCACCCAAGGGCCTGTGGTCTGGAAGTGCCTCTCCCCCGGCTGAGCCTGTGGGACGGGCAGTGTTTGGCACCCAGGGGCTCTGTGGGTGCACGGTGGACAACAAGCTTTGGCTGTGAGCTCCAGGGGCTCCTCAGCCGCCAGTTCCTCGGGGCAGGGACCAGCTGGGAGCAGCCCCAGGCAACTCCTTGGTTTCTGAGGAAGGTCCCCCGTGCCCTGCAGGTGTTCCCCGGGGAGGCTGAGTGGAGTCACAGCGCTGTGCACCCGGGCATGGTTTGGGAGGCAAGATTTGGGTGCTGTAGGAATAGCATCAACAAATCCAGGGATGAGGCAAGAGTAGCTGAAGTTTGGAGCAGCCCGGGGATGGTGGATCTCACCTTCTGCCACAGCCAGAAATTACTTTTAATTTGCTGTTAATTAAGGGGAGCTGCTCTGTGTGGCACACAGCAGCAGCACCCCATGTCCTGCCCAGTCCAGGCAAACAGAGGGGCTGGCAGCTTGGCCTCTGGGGTGTAGAAGATGAGACTTGTCCCCAGTGCCTTCCATCATCTTCATCAGCTCAGCTGCTATGAACTTCCCAAAGAAGCAGAAGCGCCACACAGCAACACTCAAGATGCCAGTTCTCCTCGCTGCAGCACGGCTGGTTCTGGCCACAAGTGAAGTTAAATTGCATTGCAGATTATTTTCCGTTGTGAAATGCAATTTCGTTACTGCTTTAAACACAAAATATTATCTGGCCGCTGGCAGTGAACACACATCTGTCGGGGGGGAAGAGGCTGAAGGTGGGACAGGGCTGAGCTGTGGCTGCTGCCAGCCCCCAGCACACTTGCTCGGGTGCTGGGTGGCAATGGGGTGTCCCGAGGCCAGGCAGGTGCTGGTGGTGTGTCCATGGGCTGTGCTGGTCCTTCCAGAGCATCCCCAGACCACATCCGTGCCCCAAGTGTCCCTGGGCCACATCAGCAGTGCTGGGATGTCCCTGGGCTGTGCTGGTGTCACTGGGCTGCCCAGTGGCCACACTGGCTGTGTACCCCAGGGCTGTGGGGGCCACTGGGGCATCCTGGAGTGTGGGTTGGGTCATCTCCGTGCCAGCATCACGGAGGAGGGTAGTGTGTTCCTTCGGCAACCAGGAGCATCCCAGGGAGTTCACCCCTGGCTTTTGGCTTTGGATGCTTCCTTGGGGATCCCCCTCATTCCCAGCGACGTTCCAGAAGTGGTGGGCAGCACCCAGGGCATGGCAGCAGCCACGGGAGCCAAGCTCAGACTGGGTCTGTCTGATCTGGAGCTCATTTCCCCATGGCAGCCCTCTCAGTGCTGGGCTCTGCACGGGAGCTGAAGGGTGCTGAGAACACACCAGCGTTTTGGCTCCCGCTGATCCAGCACCAAGACTGTGACATTCCTTCCCCAGTTGAGGGCAAGACCCTGGGAGGGAAAGTGAGCAGGGCAGCTGACCCAAAGCGACCAAAGGATGACATCAGCTCAGGTACAAAAGCTGAGGAAAGGAGCAGGAAGGG
>WEKX01015829.1:95876-128719 GCA_013390025.1 Pitta sordida | reverse complement strand
CCGCCCTGAGGGGAACCGAGCCCCGCCGCGCCGGGAGGGGGCGGCCCCAGGCAGGGGCAGGGTCGGGGCGGCCTCAGGGCTCCCCAGAGCCGGGAGCTCCGTGCCCAGCCCGGCGCAGCGGAGCCGCCAGAGGTGATGGTGGTCATGTGTGAGCGCCGTAGGAGGGAGCAAATTGATTTCATTATTATTTTCCAATTTTAATCGTTTGTGTCCATTTGAGAATAGAGATGCGTTTAGGGAGGACTGGAGATGGAAACAAGGTTGCTTCGAGGCTACAAAAAGGCTGGGCAGTAGCCCCGAGCTAACAGCCATAGGCTTTGTTTGAGGTAGGTACAAGCAGGTGTTGGGATGATGAAATGACAGCGGCACACAGTCACTGTGTACGTAAGTGCATCTCGCACAGGGATCACAATATGAATCGGTTGCTTTCAGATAGATTTATTATTAATAGTTAAGATGCCTTTTCCAGTGGTAGGAAAACAAAAAGCACGTCATGCAGCGTTGGAAAAACTAAATTCCCATGGAAAAATATCAGAGACTTCGAGAATGTCTGTGAGGTTTTGTAACTTCATTGGCTGGAGGAATATTTGTGTCTTCACACATTCCTTGCTGCAGGACACCTTAGTCAAAAATCTTAATATGTTTTTATGAAATTACAGCTTTTATTTCAAAACAATAATGAGTATAACCTTGTCTAGACAAAACAACAAGAATGTGCCTTTTTCTCTCTTTATGTTAACTGCAAAAATATCCCTTGTATCATATTTTGTTTATTAAATTGGTACTAATAAAGTGATAGACTCGTTGCACAGATGGGCCTGGTGCAGTTTTCTCAACCTCATTATGTCAGTACCGCATGTTCTGATCTCTGCTATTTTGATGTTGAGTCTTTTTATTTTTTCCTGAGCAGGCCTGTGCCAGTATGCAGCTTTTTGTGCTGCATGTGAATAAACTCAGATGAGGAGGAGTTCAGTAAATAATTATTTGGTTAATGAGGTAAAAGCTTGTACTCTGATCTCTGTGGTATCCTAATGCCAGGCCTTGCAGTAGTGTCTGTTACATGGCCGCACTTCTTGCCCCACCCTGTAATATAAATACTGTCAGTTTATTATTAACAAAAGTGATTTACCTGTGATATGAATACATTAGTTTGACGTGAACTTTATGCCTGGGGGAAGATATTTTTGGGCTAACTCGTTATTTCCACCTGAACTCCAGCCAAAACCAATTCTGCTGGTTGGAACAAAAAGGTGTTTCCGAGTGAGTGTGTTGTGCTGTGGAAGTGCCAGCGTGTCTCCACCTGCAGCTGTCCTGAGCGAAGGGCCACGGGCAGGGAGCAGACCTCTGCTTTTCAGCCTGGCATTAGAAAGAACAAGGCTGCTGTCTCTAAATCTAAAGTGTCCTTGCAATATCAGTGTTCACACACCCTGTTCATACTGGCCATAGACGTTTTGTGCTTCTCTGTGGAGATGGAAAACGACTGAATGTCATTTTATTTGAAAATTATATTGGTCAGATTTAGGAAGCAACAAGTAATGGTACCTGATGGCCAGGGCAGGTTGGGGCATGGCTTTACAGAGTATGTTAATATTATCTGAGCATTTACATGAAGATTTGAGCTGAAGGCCAGGGTAGGTACACAAGAGGCCGGAGCCATGTGCTGCACAAGGTCAGCAGGAAAATTGCGACTGTGAAGTCATTTTCCTTTTCCCCTCATGTTTGCAGGATATTTTACTGAATTTGATATACCCAAGCTTCTAAGATAAGGTTTTACTTTTCAGATCTTACCAGACCCATTCGTTTTCTGATGAGTTATTGAACAATCCATGGTAGACTTTGAGGGAACCAAATACAGAAACACAACTAATAAAATCAAATGCTGAATGCTGCAGTAAAACAAGGAAGGTTCCTCACACTCCATTGAAAGAGTTGATTCATTTCCTGTAAAGAATAAATGTTGGGAGCAAAGTCTACTTGTCAGGGAATGCCATCCCCATCATGCAGGTACTTTTGTCAGCATGTCTCTGCCTGAATTATGGAGACAGATTTTCCATTTCTTTTAGAAACAGTGTCTCCAAAGCTCTTACTCTCTGTAATTATAGAACTCTAATTTGAAATACCACTTAATCTCACGTGAACGTTTAATTTCAGAATAAGTTGCCTGTCCAGAAATCAAATCAGGTATGTTCACACATTGCTGGAAGGTTGAACTACGAGTTCTGTACCAGTCTGCTCATTTTCCTGGTATAATTTGAATGAACTTACAGAGCTTGTGCCTGGGAAGTGTGATTGCCTCCCACATCACCAAACCTGGATTTACATTCCCTTCTCACAGTGAAACATGCAGATCTGTTAACCTGCACCTCCACACAACTCCCCAGGACCAGTATGTCAAACCAATGACCACACTACTGTTATCAATGTTTTACCAAGTGGAAGTGTTTGTACGATAGATTCTCATGCTTGCTGTAGAGAGAAAAACAGTGCACAGAAATCAATGACTTAATTAGCATCAGAGGAACAGGTCATCAAGAGCAGCAGACTTCAGACCAATGCAAGCTTATTAGTATTGTCCTGTCAGTTCAATATGTTACATAAGCCAGAATTTTTTCAGTGTCAGTTTTCATTTGATTTCTGCAGACTTTAAACACAGTTCTGAGCCATTTGGGCTTTGTCCTAAACAGCCCATCAGAATGGGAAACAAAGGCTACAGAGCAGATGGAGTAAGTGCAGAGGGGTAAGCTGTAGTGCTCAAGATCCTGCGGCCTTCTGAAGAACAGTGGCTGTGTGTTTTACTCCTCAGCTGTTACTGGGATGTGAATCTCCAGTACTGTGTGTCCATACACTCTTTAAGGATCCATGGGTGTCCCAACTCCAAGTGCTGTTCCTAGAGTGGCTGCACCATCCATTTCTCACTGCATCTTCCACTGAAAGATGCAGGCAGCTACAGACTGAGGAGTTTTACAGGTTTTGACCTTTAGCTTTGATGCTTTGGGATATGTTTCAGTCTTGTCTACACAGGTGTAAAGCTTTTCTGGAGTGGGAGTAAGCACTTGTAACTTCTAGTGCCTGAATACGTGCTCTTCTGTGTTTGTAAGAGAGATTGAAAGAGCTCTAGGCTGGGTGGGAGATAAAAAGTAATACATAATAATAAAAAAGTACATTTTAAGTGTGGGACTTCGGGTGATTCAAATTTCTGGCAGCTGGGTAGTGGTTGCCATTCCTTGTTGTGAACAGTGTCCAGCCACTTCTTTTTAAAGGGTTACTAAGCTGTGGCTTAACAGATTCTTAAGACAGTGTCTTAAGAATTACAAATGTGTTAATGTATCTAATATCAGAATCTTCTGCTTAGAACAGGCAACTTTCAGGACTCCTCCATGGCTGTGATCTGCACGACTCTGCTCCTTTTTCCATCCTCCCTCTTCTCCCCTTGCCACCATGGCATGGCTTCGTTAGTGCTAGAATAGATCATTCCTGTCAGCCTCCTGTGCATCACCTCTGTGTTTTGCTCCTAGCTGCAGGTAACCTTTGGTAGATGGCTTCTGTGTGTAGCCTAGGAGTATTTTTAGCTCTAGGCTTTGCTTGTTTCAGATTGTGGCACACTGGTCCATTGTTAGAGTGTGGCTTTCATCTCCTCTCTGGGAGGGTCCAGTCATGACTGGTAGTTGCTTCTTTGCCTTTTCAAACATCACTCCTTTCCTTGTATCTTTTTTCCTTCTGGCAAACACTTCCCTCTTTTGGAGCTCAAGCCAGCATAGCTCTGCAAAGCTCTCTCCAAGCTTCTAACAAGGTAAGCAACGGAGAATCACTGAGGATTTTAAGTGTTCCTTTATGCAGCATCCTGGGAAGGAAATAATGGTAGGCTTACTGTAATGGCAGATATTTTGGTGTGGGCAATGATTTCCTCACTGCATTTCAATTCTATTGAATCCATGTTATTGAGAAATAATTTGTGTTTCATAGCAAGCCTCCTAATATTACTGATATTAAGATGAATTAACAAAACTCAGACCCCTGTACGCTGAATTTTTATACCAAAACTAAGCCAGTGAAGTTTTGAGGAGCTCCATCTTTAGTGATTGGTTTGAGTTACATTTAAGATGTGCATAAATTTGCTGCATTGCTGAAGAAAGTTGCTTGACGAGAAACAACATTCTAATCTTTGTGCTGGTATTTCGCTTGTGTAGCTGATATGTTAAACTGGTTTCCAGATCTCTTTTAGTCACTAGGTCTTTGTGCCCCTGCAATTCCCTCTGTCATTTCCTTCATGTGTCCTTATATGAACCCATTGACTGCTGTGAACTGCCTTGCATCTAAATATAAATATGTCAGTGAGCTTGATAAAACAAACTCTGCACTCTTTCAAAACTAAACTCTATATTGTTTGTGAATGGAATTCTGCACAGATTGGAACATGATTGGCAAAGTGCAGATGAAAGATCAAATTTTCAACGGCAAAATGTAAACTCTGGAGCCACTTGCCTCCAGACTTCAACAAGCAGGCTGCTTCCAAATAATAATCACATTCCATAAGAAGAAGAGGAGACAATAAGATGCAATAGAAATACTTCTAGAAGCTGTGCAGACAATGAGGAAGCTGGAACTGCTCTGAAACTGTTTTGTTTAAATGTCCTGTTGTTTAAAGTTTTCTCTTGTGATGTAAAAAGTGTTCTTCAGGTGTACTTTGCTTATGTTCAGATTTGAGTGAGCAAGTAGAAGAATGGCACTCAAATTACTTCCTGCCTTAAGCACGTGGTCTGCAATTAGTGCTGAGTTTATGAGTTTATGAGGTTTGACGGACTCAACAGGGAAAAGTGGGATGGGTTCTGTCAATGGTAAATGGTCCAGTGATTTCCTTGGAGATGTTCTGCATTGGTGCTATGATAGGCTTCAGAGAAGGGAGAAAAAATGCACATCGCAAATCCCACTTAGCCCTTTCCATCATCAAGAGCTATCCATTTCATAAGGCTGTGGAAGACAAACGTATCCCTGTGTTAAAAAGCTTACTGGGCAAGAGAGAACCAAATTAATCAGCAGAACTTGTTACACTGCTGCCCACAGTCACTCTGGCTTGTTGAGGACTTTGAACTGAAGTCTGCGTGTCACCGTTCAGTAGGTCCCAGGATACGGTAGTTTAAGGACAGTACTTTAAATGAAACTGAACTGCAGCCCAGCTTTACTTACCAGTCTGCAAGAGGCCCCTTTCTGAGAGGCAGTCCTTACTTTGAGTGCCTTATGTGGATGGATGCATTAGGATCTGCAAAGGATCAGAGGCAAGCGGGGGTGAGTGTGATTTGCAGATACAGAGCAGGTACATTTGGTTGCTGGATTTACTTGAGGAGTTTTCATGTTAAATAGTAATGTTTGACTTGGTATCTTGGGTGGAGTATCTTCAGCTAGAGGGATTGAATGTGCTCATCTCAAAATAATTTTATAGTTAGGACTTCTCCTTGGTGGTATGAGCAGAAACACAAAATGGGAATTGGGTCTGCATCTCATTGTCTAATTGGATTTAGGACAGGGGACTGATTTTCCTGTATCGTAGAGTGGTAAGTGATACTTTGGGTGAAATACAAGCCAAGCTGTGTGTGCAACATGTTCTCCATCAGAAACCTGTCAGTCTGGAATCTTCAAAGGTGAGAGCCAGGGAAAAGGCTACAGCAATCGCATTCGGCCTGTTGGTTGTTTTTATGAGGTCTCTAGATGCTTCTCTAATGAACAGAAGCCTATGAAAGGTAATTGTAAACTTATTCTTTGTTTTTTGTTGTTCTTTCAGAACTTGTTTTTAGGGTGTTAGACCTCAGTATGAAAACCTGCCTGGACAGTGACAGTCCTGATTATGATTTAGGGAGTAAGAGAGGGTAATTATTGCTCAGTGACAAGACTAACAGTTTTGAGTCTGTTCAAAAGTGAACCTGCAAACCTGGAGAAATTTTACAGGTGAATTTGAGTGTCTTGCAGTTTGTGAGATATTAAGGTCTGCTTTACTTTGACAAAGGCAAACCAAATTTTTAATTTCTCCTGTGAGCCCTGGCCTTAGGTGGTATATTATGAGCTGAGTAGCTCAGTGGCTGAGTTGGCTGTATGTTAACACTGCCGTGTAGAAGTAAGCAACACTCAAGCTGCCTCACTAGCACCTTCCTTACACACTTCATTTTTCGTTGCTTAAGCTCTTTAGTGGCCTTGTGATCATGTGATGTGTTTTTCTTGGCTTCAGTTGCTAAACTACACTTCAAGAAATGATAAGTTGTTTCCATGTAAGCAATTTATTTTGCAGTAGTGACCATCATGTGGGCTATGGTCCGTTCAGATTTTATGAATTTCAGTGTATTGAAAAGAAAACCTGAGGCTATACCTAAAACGATGAGGTATTTAAAAGAAAACCCCCTAGCTCTGTGGAGTTATTCATTATGTGTATGTTGATGCATGTGTAAAAAAAGCCTTATTTTCTGCCAGAACAGTATAAATGTGCTTTCCGTAGTTGCCAACAGCTACAGCTTTACTGGGCATGGTTTATGTAAACCCACAGAAACACCTCCTGTAGCTTGCCAAAACTCTTTAGTGTCAGGAGGAGCTGTCCAGTGCTTCAGTGCTCCTTAGTAGTAGCTCTTGTGTAGCAATGGGAGGAAATAAAAAACAAGAAGACCCACACAAACCTGGTATTTTCTGGGTCAGAACACCAGGTTAGTGTCTCCCAAGTTAAACTGTGGCTGGGGCAGGAACGGGGAGAGATTCACATCAGGCTGTATTTAATGCCGATACGACTTTTGCTGCATTTTGGAGAATGATGCTTTCATATCTTCAGGATTGTGATTAGTCATTTTACATAGAAATTATACATATTTAGCAAAAGGTCAATTTTTTAAAAAGAAACCCTTAATGTATTAGAGTTGATAGATTTCCCTCTTATTAATGACTGTGAGATCTGCTTTGCCCTTCAGCACGAATTTCACAGGGCAGACAATCCAAGAGATACTTTTCTCTATTTTTATTTCCCGCTAATTGCAGGAGAGCCATGGATAAAAGTGAGTTGGTACAGAAAGCCAAACTGGCTGAGCAGGCCGAGCGTTACGATGACATGGCTGCTGCAATGAAGGCTGTCACTGAGCAGGGACATGAACTGTCCAACGAAGAAAGGAACCTTCTCTCCGTGGCCTACAAGAACGTGGTCGGTGCCCGTCGCTCGTCCTGGCGTGTAATTTCCAGCATTGAACAGAAAACAGAGAGAAACGAGAAGAAGCAGCAGATGGGAAGAGAGTATCGTGAGAAAATCGAGGCTGAATTGCAGGATATCTGCAATGATGTTCTGGTAATAATCCAACAGCAAAAATAACAGTAGTTAGTACTGCAGCATTCTTCGGAGAGGCTTAAGGAATCCTGATAGTGCTGTAGACACTGCAACACCT
The DNA here is from genome assembly GCA_013390025.1 of Pitta sordida. Taxonomy (NCBI): domain Eukaryota; kingdom Metazoa; phylum Chordata; class Aves; order Passeriformes; family Pittidae; genus Pitta; species Pitta sordida. The sequence continues at coordinate 121,313 of WEKX01015829.1, read as the reverse complement.
TAGTAGGGGAATAATTTTGCAAAGCTATGTTCTTGGGTCCGATTCCAGCCCCTAGGTCATCTAGCTTGTTTCTTAGGGAATTTGTTATTAAAAAAGCTTTTTTTTTTAAGCAGAATAAAAGCATACAAGGCCACGTTGAAGACCCCTGGCTGCTGGCTAAGGGCCGCCATGAAAACCAATTTAGACCTGGGGTACTGGCGTGAGTCCTGCAAAAAGGCCTGACATTTAAGTTGTCATTAATGAATGCTGACATCCTGAGGCTTGTTTAGTACTTTTTCTAATGCAGAAGGTGTTTGTTTCTTCCCCCAAAGCGGTTTTGCTCTTTCTTTCACTTAGATAAGAAGGATTCCTTATTGCTGTTCAGTTTGTATGCGGTCAGTCAGGAGCAGCTGCTGTCATTGCAGTCAGTCTTTACATCTGTTTTTGAGTGCATGTGTGCTGTCTTTGCCACTGCTCAGCTTTTCAGCTGGAGCTGCAGATGGAATCTGTTTCTGGGGGATAATTTCATGGCTCTGCATAGAACTCAAGTTTGTGGCAGCAAAAGTGACCAGATACACTTGACGTCCAGCGGCTGCTGTTGGTTAGTTTGGTTATGGATGTAGGTTTGCATCAGTGTATTTCAAGTACAGTCTTTGCAGTTGTAAGCCCTGACAGCCTTCAGATTCTGCAGGAGGGAATTGTTGGTGCCCTCAACAGAGCAAATTTTCAGTTTAGAGATTAGGTTACACGTAGTTTCTCTTTTCTGTTTTTTATTTTCCAGAGTTTAGACAACAGTAGGCAAAGTGATTAACATGTGTCTGTGTAAGTCATGACATAAGTCATTGTTAGTATTTGAACAGTTCATGTTCACCATTGTAACAAAGGCTCTGTTTCAGATACTACTTTTATAGCTTGGATTTTTTAAAAAGTGATGTTTCCTTTCTCAGGAACTCCTGGATAAGTACCTTATTGTCAATGCCACACAGCCAGAAAGCAAGGTCTTCTATTTGAAAATGAAAGGTGATTACTACAGATACCTCTCAGAGGTGGCATCTGGGGACAACAAGCAAAGTAAGTAGAACTGAAATTTCTCGTTCTGGGAGTGAAGCAGAATCATGTATAAAAAACTTGAGTTCTTTTTTTCCTAACGTGAAGTGTTTATTTCTTTTCACTGCTGCTCTGTACCGTTGAAGGTGGGTGTAGTGCAAGTCACTTTTAGAGAAAGACTTCACTGAAATTCATAGAAGTGACTGACAGATGTCCATCGATCCTGCCAAATTCTGCTTGCAGGCCCTGACCACGGTAGCTGATTTTCAAGCATATTTAGTGTAAAATTGTTTTCCTTGAGATTTTTTTCTCATGGAAAATCCATTGATCTCATGTTTAAACTATGAATTTGCCTCAAGTCATCACTGTCTGCAAACTTCCTGTGTGCAAGTATGGGATATTGGATTCCTAAATCAGTTAATTCTGAAATGGTAAAGCAGTGCTGGACTGGGCCTCAACTCCTGGTGAGTGTCTGATATAGTCCATGTCTTGCAATCTTAGTTTGATGCCAGTACAGGGTTATTGTTACTCATTAGCCAGGAAAGAACTGTTGGCTTTCCTCTGAAACCCCAACCTGAAATACAAAGTTCATGACCTAGCTGCAGTAGCTCAGATACCTCTTCTCCCCCATGTGGTTTTATCTGGATTTATTGCTCATGACGACTTCTTCAGCTGGGCTGGAAGTGAAGTCTCTCTTAAAATTCTGAACTTAATTTCTCTCTGTCAGAGCTTTAACTGAACAAATACATCTGGCAGTGGAAGGCTTTTACATCTAAAACCATTGAAAGAAATGTCTGTGCATAGGTAATTGTATGAATTTCTGGTGGCACAGTAGTCTAGACCTGTGAAGTGCAGAGATGTACTGTGCATTAATATGGTTGTAATTACTTCTTGCAGCAACAGTAGCAAACTCTCAGCAGGCTTACCAAGAGGCATTTGAAATTAGCAAGAAAGAGATGCAGCCAACACACCCCATTCGACTTGGTTTGGCTCTAAATTTCTCTGTGTTCTACTATGAGATCCTAAATTCTCCTGAAAAAGCCTGTAATCTGGCAAAGACGGTAAGCATTCTCTTCATATCACTGATTTTTGTGGAGGCTGAGGAGACAATTACATGGTTGCAGTAGCACTTTGTAGATGATTATGCTTTTTTCATATCAAATGGCTTAAAATTCTCTCACTAAACTGTTGGCATTGCAGTGTATTTTCAGGTGAGTTGTTTTGCTGGACTAGCTTAGCTTTAGGTAAAGCAAATTTCCTACTGCAGCTGTTCCAGTGACAGGGAAGACAAAATGTCTCTCCTTAATGTCCACCCAGTTATCTTAGAATGTGATTTTTGTCAAATTTGAAAACACTTGAATTAATTTAGCACTTCTGTATTGAAATACTTATTTAAATTTGAACACCTAGGCAATACATGAAGCATCTGTGTGTCCATCTTTATAAACCTAAACGTCCCTGTGCCTGTGTGCCCTTCTTCTCTAGAGACCATAAAGAGCTTGTGTGATGGGTTGTGCCAAACAAATAGAGAGTCATTATTTTTTTAGCCTTCTCCCTAAAATAGGATTAGAGCCTTCTAAATGGAGCTTTTTGTATCTGTGAAAATTGTCTGGTAGTAACTTGAATAACCTGGCATTATGTGAATCTTTGTGTTCTTAATGCACACTTGAGTAAGACTGTGTAACAAGAAGTGATGTTCTGCTGTAAAATGCTGCTGCTGTTCCTGTTTTGGTTTTTATTTTTAGTTAAAATGCTTACATCTGTTTGAAACCTGAATTAAGAAACAGCACTTATTCATGGCTCTCAGACTTGCAGCATTGATTTTCATGTGTAACAGATGGATGGGAAGAATGGCTTTGTTAGTCTCCAGTGTAACATATCTGATTTCCTTTGCTGTTCTGAAAAGAAATTGAAAACCTTCAACCCCACTGTCAAAAGACCTTGCCTTCCATTTTCTCACCAACTTACTCATGTACTATATGTATATATATCACTGTAATGGTACCTTTGCCTTTCACAGCCAATTTAGACCAGTGACACCTTCCTTTTAAATGAAAATGTTGCTTTTAAGTGTTGTTCTTAAACCCAGCTTCAAGTTATGTGAATCATTTTTCAGCATGACACAGAGTGCTCTTGCCTCTCCAGTATTTACTGTTATTATGGTGGTAAAGTTGTTCTGGGCTTGAATCTGGGCACCCCTGAAGACTTGTGTTTTCCACTGCTTGTCTAGTGCTCACTTTGGCTTACATTTCTTCTTCTGGTGGAAAAGAAAATTACTGGAAGCTTTTGTCACAGAATTTGAATAAGATTTGTAAGCTCTGTAAGTGTAAGCAGAAGTGACTTCAGAGAGCAGAGTGTTAAAGTGCTGTCTCGCATGTTTTTAGGCGTTTGATGAAGCAATAGCAGAGCTGGACACGCTGAATGAAGAGTCTTACAAAGACAGCACTCTGATCATGCAGCTGCTTAGGGACAACCTCACTGTAAGTACCACGGGGCAAAGCACTGCTCTCTAGGCTGCTGCACCTCCTGCAGTGGGACTCAGCATCTGAAAGCTGATGCAGTTCTGGGCCAGTTGAAGCCTTTTCTGAGACGTTAACTGCTTGTGTTAACTGTGGTGCTTTTCGTTATCAGACCAGTTAAGACTTGCTTGTTCAAACTAGAAATCGCTTGTTAACCACTGTAAAAAACTCAGATTTTTTTTGTGTAACACAAAGTGGAGCTCAATGATCCTTGTGAGTTCTGCATGGAGCTTGCCAGCTTGTGGTGGCTTCTTCCTTGTTATCCTCTGCTCGTGTTCTTTAGCTTTATTGTTAAGTGCAGTTCTGTATTGCTCTTAGCTGAGAAAATTGCACAGCTACTGCTAATTATGCTGTCTTCCCTCTCCTGACAATTGTAATTAACTGTGTGCTTTCAGTATAAACGTGTTTGTATTTTCTTACAGCTATGGACGTCGGAAAACCAGGGAGATGAAGGGGATGCTGGGGAGGGAGAGAACTAATGGCTGTCACGCTTCACTATATGTTCAATGTCACCCTGTATCCTACACATAATCCCTTTGTGCGACAAGCAAAAAGAATAGTACATCGACTTTCACAACCTCAACGTAGCAAAAACTGTCTGTGGGGTAAAACCGGTTGGTTGGTGTTTCGTGTACCTAGAGCGGAGGTCGGTTATTCCAATGGCATTCCGAACTTTCCTATTCCGAACATTTACAGTGACGATTACCGTGTTTATATTTTTAACTGAACACTGTGATTATGGGTTTTGTGATCACAATTGACTTTACAAAACTCTTATTGGTAGAAAAGTAGACATCAATTATGTAACTCTGGCGAGCTTAATTTGGCACCAAAATAGTCGAAGTACAATTCTGTTGTAAAGTTGTACAGAAAGTTATAGAGATTCTATTGTGACACTGGGGCATGGAAGGAAAACAATCCACTGTATGGCATTCCAGTTAGGGACACTGCTATGAGGTAGTTGAACAGGCACACTCTGTAGACATTTGTAACCGAGTCTGAGGCACGCTTGTGGGTCAAAAGCTCACTTTGTCAATCCTGTCTTTCTGGGGATGGGGTTTGTTTTGGGGAGGAGGGTGATGGGGGAGTTAGCAACTTGATTTCCAAACTCTTTACACTGGCAGATAACTGGGATTCGACTTCTAAAAGTGCTTTCATGCTCATATGACATGCATGACTAAGCCCCTTCCCACAGCAATAACTTACCTAGTTACACCTGAGATATTCTTCAGTAGTGAGAATTCTTGGTTCGCTGCCATGGACTTGCAATAGGAAAAGATTCAATTTTTTGAATGGCCTTATTAGTTTGGATGATACCTTGAAGTGATGTGCCACTTTTGCATTACTTTACTCTTAGGTGAATCAAAATCTCCATGGTATTCCCATTTTGAATTTATCCTGAAAATTTCTTAGGTAATCCATTGAGCCATCTTTTAAGTTCACTTTATAGAAATTTTCCTCCCGTTGGACTCTGTTCATCCTTGACCCTCTCACCTGTTTAAACTCCATTAAAGCAATTTTGGACTCCCACATATGCGTTATCCTTTCTTTGGTTATGGGTGATGTCAGGATGGTGGGTGAGGCCTGAGCCTCACCCTGAACAGGTTTTTTCCTTGGATGTTTGAGAGCTGCCAGTGCTGCTGCAGCCTTCAGTTCTTGTCTGCCATTCTTTGGTTAGTACCAGGATCTGGCTCAAATATTCAGGATTTCCCATCTCGTACTGGAATGCAGACCTACACACCTGTAACACTTGGTAACTTGTAATATTTGAGCTCCAAACGTCCTCACCTAGTCACGTTTCAAACATGTCCCATTAAATAAAACCTAATAAGAGTTGCGTGAATAATGCAGTGGAAAAGATTAGGAATAGTCACTTATCAGTCCCGCGGTATCATCCCCTGCCTTCACATTCCACTTAGGTATAGGATCCATCTGTTTGTCCATCTGTCTGCTGAAGAGAATTTCATGCACTGATTTTAAAACTCCCCTCTACTAGCTGAACAAATTGTGCAGTTAATACTTGGCGCTTGATAAATGCAGTAGTGAATGTGGAACCGAGCCTGTCTGTATATCTGGTAGCTCTTTTCGCTTTGTTTTTACTGACCAGTATTCTGCCTAAAGTTTGCTTCTGTGACGGTTATATTGCCTAGCACACACGTGGTTGTGAGAATAGTATAGCAAAAAGAAATACCTGGTTATTGATGTACTAGATTTGTGTATGTCTTTTAAACAGTTCTAGTTTCACCTTACACAAAATAATCAGGAAAGTGTAAAAGAATTCAAAAGTGGATAATAAAAAAAAATTTTATCAGTTGGTTGTGTCTGTTGTTATTGCTGTGGTAGTGGCAAAACCTGTGGTAGTAAAATCACCACTAAGTTTGTGGATTGTGTGAGTTGAGTCATGATTTCCAAATACTAAATTACTCATTCCTTTGCCGAGAGGCTTCCCCACACACTCTCCCAGAAAACACTGGTTCTCCTCTTTTTTTGTTGAGGTCATACTTGTAGTGTGACTGAATTTAAGGCCTGCTGTCATTGCAGGACTTAAATTCAGCTCTAAATAACTTAACTTAGCGTGCCATGAGTCACTACATACTGTATGGCTGAGCACAGTGTAAATGAGACAAGTCAGCTGGTTATATTTAGAGATTTTTTCCTTGGGAATCTTAAATGCCCACTCTGAACACAGGGCCGGTCTCAGCTCACCTCTGCCCACCCAGCTCAGCTTGTCTCAGCCTGTCATGTGAAAAAGCAGTACTGGGAGAGGAGAATAAGTGGAGGCATTTTCCTGGACATGAGAGCATTTGAAGGGGATGGGTGGCATTAGGCTGGCAGCACGTGCCAGGCAGTTTTAACACCAAGGAGGGTGTTCCTTCCCACTCCCAGAGCCAACTGCTCCCACAGTGGAGCAACACAGAAGTGTGCACGGTGGAAAATGTCACTCATCTCTTTTAATTGACCACTATGAAAGCATTAGGGCAAAATCTAACCAACTGCTGATGGAACACTGCTCAGCCCCGTGCCATGGCTTCAAATGGAGGCCCCTCTCTCTCTTAAGTATTGCTTGTCAGTTCCTTCAGCCTTTATGGAAATACACCTGCTCTTAAATGATTTTATAATATACAACTGCCAATCTGACTCATGCTGGCATTATCAGCTCTGAGAAGAAAAATCCTGTGTTGTGCTACTGCTCCTGTTCATAGACCACTTCTGCCTCAGTCCTTTACACAGAATTACACAAAATTACTATTTTGGTTGGAAAAGACCATAAAGGTCATCCAGTCCAACCATAGTCTAACCTCACTCAACTAACACACCTATCCTAAGGCCTAATACCTAACCCTTCACCTAACATATCCCATCCTTAGTGTGTTTTTGGGGAAAATCATGAACCAAGGACTCTGGTCAACAGTAAAGAGTTGAAAACGTCCCAATGTCTTTTTGGGAAGGGGTACTCCAGCTAGCCCAGCCACTATTAGAGTCCAGGTGCATTCTACATGTTTAATTCATCTTATTGGTGCTGCCGCGGCTTCTCCTTCCCGGCACTCAGGCTCCTTTGACCTCTGGGTGAGGCGGTTCAGTGTGGGAAACCACCAGAGGACTTTTGTAAAGAGAAGGATTCTGCTTGCCCTGCGGCTGGCCCTTCAGAGAGAACAGGAAGGGTGCTGGGGGAGCTGCTGGTGGAATTGCAGTGTCCGGGACTTGATGTTCCCGTGAGCTTCATGCGGTGTTTGAGCAGCACGATCCCCTGCGGTGCCGTGTGGATGAAAGTGACCTCACAGCGCTCCTGTGCCCTGCGGACACCTGCTGCTGCCGGGGGCCAGGTCTCGTTATCCCATATCCCCTGGGTCTCTGTTGGGTGCTGAGGGAGTTTGTTTGGGAGTCGGGAGGGAGTGCCCGACTGAGGAAGGGTTTGTGACGAGCTCCATGAGGCTCCTGCCTGGATTCCTGAACTTCGGGGGATTACATACGAGAACGTGCATGTGACTCCCTAAAACCTCGTGGGCGGGACACACACTATTAAGTGCTGTCAGTGTTCCAGGGCCATTCCCCAGCCCTTCTCCTGGGAATGCACAAGAGGCGTTGGAGCTGCCCTGGCTGTGATTGCCAAAAATGAGGGATGAGTCGCAACCGCTGAACCCCTGCNAGCGGTTCTGTCCTGTAGCCGAGTGCTCTGTGTGAGTGCGGGGCCGGGACCCGCCGTCCAGCTCCGGCGGGCGGCCGGTTTCTCGGGAGCGGGGGTGTGAGCTCCTCCTTGGCTCCCCGGGACGGAGCTGTGCAGGCTCTGCCCGGCCGGTCGCCTCTCCGGCCGCCTCCTCCCCGTCTGAGCTCCCCTCCCTCCCCGCCCCGCCGGGCGCTGGGTCCGCTCTGTTACCGCTCTCTTGCCCTCTTCGCGTTTTGGGGGCCCCTGGGAGGCTCATCTGGGCTGTGTCACGGAGCCGGGGCTTGGCTGTGCCCGCGGTGGTGACCTGCCTTTCCCGGGGGATTGCTCGATGTGCCTCTCCTATGTGTATGTGTTTATTTGGGGCATCTATAGGTATCTAAACAAGTGTCTCGGGTCTTGTGAGCTTTCAGGTAAGATGGGTTTGTAAGCTTTTAGGGCAGGAGCTGCAACTCTGTGTTCCCAGGCAGCACCTTGGGGGTCTCAAGTGATGACTGTCATCTCCACACACGACTTTATACCCAGCTGAAACCAGGCAGAAACTGAGCATCTGCTTTCCTCTTCTGGGGACTTCAGTCAGCAAGCTGTGAAGCTGGAAAAGCTAAAACCCTGTGTTTGGCCTGGTGGTGATGGAGTCAGTTGCAGGGAATGGCATGGCCTGCAGGTCTGCTCCCCAGGCATTGAGGCAAACCCGCGCTCCTAGGGTCTGCTCTGGCTGGAGGGAGCCATTAAGGAGTTAAAATGGAAGTCTCTGGTAGAGAAGGGTTGTTTACCTTCTGAGGAATTAAACTGTTCTATTCCTCTTTGGGCTTGAGTGCTGAAAGGAGAAAATCTCTCTGTGTGGTGTGTCGCTCTGGCCAGTCCCAGGGTGTGCAAGGCCTCCAATGTGCACATTGCTTTTGTACTAGCGTTGAAATGTCCTGAAAAACTGGGGCATTGGAGCTTCCTTGGGGCATTCATGTTCCTCTCATTACTGGTGGGAATGGCATGGCTTGCATTTGTGCTGCTGCCATGGGGCCAGGCCCAGTGTGGGTCTGTGGTTGCTATGGGTGATCTGAAACCTGCATCCTCTGGTCTGTCTCCCTCTGCAGCTGAGCTCTGTGGGTGACCATGAATGCCAGTGGCCCTGGCTATCCCTTAGCCTCTCTCTATGTGGGAGACCTGCACCCGGATGTGACGGAGGCCATGCTCTACGAGAAGTTCTCACCTGCCGGGCCCATCATGTCCATCCGGGTCTGCCGGGATATTGCCACACGCCGATCACTGGGCTATGCCTACATCAACTTCCAGCAGCCTGTGGATGGTATGTTCCCTGTAACACAGCTCTGAGGGACTCTCACAACAGGAGCTTGGGCAGTGGAGGGGGCAGAACAGCTGTCTGAATGGGATTAGTTGTAACCAAGACCCAGCAGCTGATGGTGACCCATCCCACTCCTATCCCTTCTTAGGGACTGGAAAAGGATGCAGCAGCTGGACTTAGGGCTTGTGAGGGGATGAAGGTGGCTTGCAAGTGTTGCCTCCCTCCATGAGCTGATGAAGAAGGACACAAAAACTCCTTCTACCCTTCCCCTGGGCAGCCAGCTGCTCACTGGCTCACAGTGTGAGGTGAAGCCCCTTTCCTGGCAGGCATTGCCATGACACTGAGCTGTAACTGAAAGGTGTTCCATGCTGAAGTAAGGCAGTGATGGGAAGATGCTGGGTTAGTTGCCCTGGAGACCAAAATCCTTACTGGATAAATTAGTTGAGCATCTACCAAACTAGAGCTTGCAGTGAGATAGATGATCCTATGGGAATCAGATTTGGAGAGTTAAAAATCAATCAATCAAGGAGTGGTGTGATTGGAAGGGAGGGGAGGTGGGGCTGCCCATCTCATTTAGGTTAATGAGCCCTTTTCCAAAAGTATTCCTGATTCCTGTGCCCATATCAGCTGCTGCAGGATGTGAAGGGAGACTGTCTCTGTTATCCTCCTTTCTCCCCCTTTGCCAGCTGAGCGAGCCCTGGACACCATGAACTTCGATGTGATCAAAGGCCGACCCATCCGCATCATGTGGTCCCAGCGGGACCCTGGGCTCAGGAAGTCAGGGATTGGAAACATCTTCATCAAGAACCTAGATGACTCCATTGATAATAAAGCCCTGTATGACACATTCTCTGCCTTTGGAAATATCCTGTCATGCAAGGTATGTGTGAGCACGGGCTCTGCAGGAGAGGGCTTGCTGCAGAGCTGCCCCTGCTCTCAGCAGTGTGCTCCAGCTATCTGCAGTTCACATTCTTTCACTTCCCACAACATCTCAGCTGAATTCCCAACTGCTTTGATGCCAAAAGGCCTTTCCCTACGAATGAGGGCTCTTCCTCCACCCCACTTTCTTCCCTGCCCCTGCACAGAGATATCGTGTGTCCTGTCTGAGCCCAGTGCATTGATGGCATGTTGGTCCTGGGGAGCCATAAACTCCTGGATATCATATAAAGCACCATGCATCTGGCCCTGGGATCACCTGGCTCCCTGACCTGCTGCAAACACCACAACACAGCTCAGCTGCAGTGGGTGTGGGATGTCAGGGAGAGAAAAACCCCTGTAAAATAAGAATGGATTTTCCTGTGATTCACTCATGTGCAAATGTGGGCAAAAACAGTGTCTGTCTCCTGGGCACTTTTTCCCCCCCTGCCTCCTCACTCTGCATTTGTAGGTGGTTTGTGATGAAAACGGATCCCGTGGCTATGGCTTTGTCCACTTTGAGACTCACGAGGCAGCAACTCGGGCCATCGAGACCATGAATGGGATGTTGCTCAATGACCGGAAGGTGTAAGTGCCAGAGAGAAGAGTCTTTCCTGGGCTTTGCACTTGGCTCTGCTCCTGCCTTGCCTTCCTACACCCCTGGGAGCAAACGTCTGCCCTGCTGGAGCTGCTGTATAATGCCTGCCCTCCTGCTGCTCTCTGTTTTCTCCCCTTTCCCTGTCCCTGCTGGGCACAGTGGCTCCACTGCTTTCCGGGACAGTGAGTCAGTTGTGGTTGATGCTGGTGGAGGTGTGATTGATAGTGGTTTGGAGCTTTTTCTGAGGGTGGGGAAGGAGTCCAACACTAGGCTGAGTTTTGTTGCCGAGACAGTGTTAGAAGTGCCCACAAAGCAGGGCTGGTCCTTGATGTCATCTGTGGGCATCAGATAATCTGGGCAGGAAGAGGTTTTTTGTTGTTCAGCTCTCTGCTTGCATTACATCACCTCATTCTTTACTTCCCACACAACAAGCAGTTGCCCAGAGGGCTTGGTAATAACTGGGAGAAAGAGCTGGCACTTGATGGTATCCTTTGGGGTCTTTTGATGTCTCCTGGAATGACACCCCTACTCTTGGTAGTGCCAAGGAGGGCTTGGGTAGGGGAACATCAGAGTGGGAGCATGCTGAAGTTGCTGGATGCATCATGTGTTTGTGGGTGAGCAAAGAATGGCCTGAGGTGATGGGAATCTCTCTTGGCCAGTACAAAGACAGATGTGCCTGTGTCTATTTTCCCTCTGTAGGGAACATGGAGGGTTTCATGTCCGTTCCTTTTTTTCTGCAGGTTTGTTGGCCACTTCAAGTCCCGCAAAGAGCGTGAGACAGAGATCGGGGCAAGGGCAGTGGAGTTTACCAATGTGTACATCAAAAACTTTGGAGATGACATGGATGATGACAGACTGCGGGAAATATTCTCCAGGTTTGGTGAGTACAGCTGTTGAAGTATCTTTGTGTCTGAAAAGGAAGTTGGGGAGAGTGCTTTGTTGAAATAGCAAGCCCCTTCTCTTAGTGGGATCTCGGTTGTTTAAGTATTCCCCCCTCAAGGTACCACAGTCACTTCAATTGTCAGGATGTCACATATGGTTTCCTGCTATGATGGAGAAAAAGCAGGTTTTTCTTTCCTGGGTAACTAAAGCAAATTATTTGTGTTGTTATTTTTTTAAATTGTCTTGAAATCAACATGCTGTCAGACTACATGAACCTTGAGAATAAGAGTTGTTGAGTCTGAATTTAAAGCAAAAAAGTCTTTTCAGTTTAGTCTATTAGTGGAGGATGCCACTTGTGATTGGGTTTAGAGTTGTGCCAACCCTTTGATCATGCTTGTCCATGCTTGGTCAGTGCCATCTAAGGTATTTTGTGGACAGCCTTTACATGAACCCAATATGTGTTCGTGTATGAAGTTTGAGAATTTCTGGCCAAAGAAGCTTGGTGCACTGGCTGGAGAGACTGGAAAGCCCAGGGCAATCAGAGCAGCACCCAGGGTGGGAGATTGCCCTCACAACACACACAGCCTCCTGTCCCAGCCTCATGGGTATCCAGTTGTCTATGTTCCTGCTGGGCTCTTCCATGCTGCCATGCCTGTCCAGTCCCCTTGGTGGGCTGGCATCTCATGGTGGCTCCTGAGCATGGTGCCATGGGCACCCTTTGGACTCTACTTTCATTCCCTGTTACAGGAAAGACATTAAGTGTCAAGGTTATGATGGACAACACTGGACGCTCAAGGGGCTTCGGATTTGTCAACTTTGAGAAGCACGAAGAAGCCCAAAAGGCAAGAGGCTCCTCACTGCCCATCTCTGCTCTGGGCTTGTTGCTCACTGATGTTCCCAACTCTCCTCAAGGGAATCCTCACCAGCTTTGTGCTTGCCTGGGTGCTGGCACTGGGTACCTGAATGGGTAGGACCTGGCAAGGGGGAGCAGGTCTCTGTAGTGGGGCTGCAATGGAGATTAGAGCGGTGGCTGTTTGCTCCCTGCTGAGCTCAAAGCTCTTCCCTCTGCTGGCAGGCGGTGGCCGACATGAACGGGAAGGAGATCAATGGGCGGGTGGTGTACGTGGGCCGAGCCCAGAAGCGGCTGGAGCGCCAGAGTGAGCTCAAGAAGAAATTTGAGCAGATCAAGCAGGAGCGAGTGAGCAGGTACCAGGTAAGGGGAGAGCAGGATACTCCATCATGCAGGTCTGCACCAGGGACCTGCCCTGGGCATCTGGGGACACCCTTGACTGGGGGACAGCACAGAGCTCTCCAGAACAGATCGTCATGCTGGGTCCCTCCTGTGATTAAAGACTTGCACAGGGGTCCAATCACTCCCTGGGAATGTCCTGGGAAGCAATATTAGGAAAAAGGAGAGAGATCTAAACCCAGGATGATGTTGATTCAGCTGAACAAATAGATCTGCTAATTTGCAGAAATTAAAATATTAGTCTGGGAATGAGGCAGCTTCCCATGGTCTTAGGCATTGAGACCATGCCTGTGAAGCTGCTCTCTTCACCTGGGGTGTCTGTATTACAAGTGGAGCACGTGTGTAATCCTGGCCCCTTTCCATGTCACTGGTACTGCAGGGATGTCTCTGTGGAATGCCCCACCCTCCAGGTGAACTGCTGGTAAAACACATCCATCTTAACAAGCTGCTGTAAACTTTTGGATCCCAAGCTGCTTTTTCCACCTGTTTGCAGGGAGTCAACCTGTATGTGAAGAACTTGGATGATGGGATAGATGATGAGAAGCTGAGGAAGGAGTTCTCTCCCTACGGCACCATCACCAGTGCCAAGGTGAGGGGCTGGGGCTCCTGGGGTCAGTCAGCCCTTGGAAATGGATCAGGATTATCATTCTAAACCATAAGCAGGGAACAGTAATTCAGGATCTCAGCCTAGGTGTGAGGAAAATGCTACTTGGACTCCACACTGTCCTGAGGAGCAAATATTTTTGTAGCTTTATTGGGTCAGTGAGATGCCTGATGTGAGACCTCAAAGCTGCAACATTCTGAATATTGAACAGTTGCTCTGTGACACTGATCCAAATGGAGATGACCCACAAGAGACCTCTCTTTGGGGACAGCAGAGTGACAGGCTGGTGTTTGGCCCTTTGAAAAACTGTGAAAGTGTTGGTCTTGTGTCTTCAGCCTGACACCAGTCTTGATGACATGTGGGTGCAGGGGGGTGGTCTTACTTTAAGCTCAGATACCTGTAACTGGTCTGGGAGAGATGTTGCCTTCCCCTTGGCAGGACACAATGTTCCACTGATGCTTGTCCCTTGCTGGCTCCTGCAGCATTAAGCACTGGAGCATTGCTGGCCTGTGAGCCCCAAGGGGCTGTAGCACAGACCCCTCACAGAAGATCATAGATTGCAGACCTTGGACTGGCCTAGACTGCCGTCTTCATTTCCCAGACCTACTGATTTTGCCTGAGCAAATCTTCTCCTTCCCTAGAGAAACCTCTCTGTTGGAGAGGTGCAGCCCCATCCATCCCAACTTGGATGTAGGGTCTGCAATGGGGTGTCTGTGGCTGGAGTGTCCCACCCCTCACAGTGCTGGGTTTTGTGGATGCTGCAGCAATCTGTGGACTTACCTGTCTTGTTCTAATCCAATTTTAGGTGATGACAGAGTGTGGCCGCAGCAAAGGGTTTGGATTTGTATGCTTTTCCTCTCCAGAAGAGGCTACCAAAGCTGTGACAGAAATGAACGGACGGATTGTCAGCACTAAGCCTCTCTACGTCGCACTCGCGCAGAGGAAAGAGGAGCGAAAAGCAATCCTCACCAACCAGTACATGCAGAGATTAGCCACCATGAGGACCTTGCCTGGCCCTCTCCTGGGCTCCTTCCAGACCCCTGCGGGGTACTTCCTACCCCCCATTCCCCAGGTGACTCCTGCTCCCCAATGGCAGCCTTGCACAGGGGCCCAAATTTGTCCTGGAGGGGGATGGCAGTTGGGCTGAGCAGCAGAGCGTGGGCTGTGTAATACTGGACACGTGCTGGTGTGGGTCAGGAGGGAGCAGTGCCAGGCTTTCATGTGTCAGGGTGGGGTGTGGGTGCTCCAGGTACTCGCAGCTCTTCAGAGGAGGTAAGTAAGGGGGAGTTTGGTGGGAGGGTGTGAGCACGGAGACCAAAGTTCAGATGAAGCCAGGGCAGGGAGAAGTGTTGCAGAGGTGCAGAAGCTCTAAGGGAGGATAAAAGTGGAGCTGCTGGAGAACACGCTGGCAGCAGGGATAGAGGTCAGTCTTTAAAGTGCTCTGGCATGCTGCAGTGCATGGTTTTGGCTTGTCTGTGTGCAGCCCTGAGTCACCTTGTATAATGTGCTTTCCTTTCCTAGCCACAAGCCAGAGCTGCCTTCTATGGCCCCAGCCCTGTTGTCCCAGTCCGTCCTGCCACTCGCTGGAGTGCACAGCCCTCCCGGCCTCCCTGTGAGTCAGACTGTCTATCCCTGGGAGCTCTTGGCATGAGCTGGGCTTGGTCAGGGACTGAGGGTCCCTAAAAGCAGCACAAAGTGTGTAACTATGGGAGATTGTTTTGAAGTGTGTGGGTGTTTTTGCAGGGCTCATAGTAATGGACACAGGGTGATAGATGTTAGTGGTGACACCAGAGGTGAGATTCTCCTGAGCTCTCCCCAGCCACAGTCACTCCCACCGTGTTTCCTTTCATATCTGTGCTACCAAGAAACTTTATTATATACAGATAAAGCTATATCATATATATGTTCTATCTCTACAGCAGGATATCCTGAAGCTACCCCCATCCTGAGGGCTGCTGTGCCACCCCGGCGCCTGCTGTCCAACATCAGCACCACGAGACAGGCCTCCACCCAAGTGCCACGTGTGCCCCCCCAGGCCCAGAGAGTGGGTGAGTGTGGCAAGGACCTGGCTGGGATATCACAGTGGTGACAAAGGTGCTTGCTGTGCGCTTTGGCCTCCTGTGAGGATGTATCAGTTTGTGAGATGGCACTTCTTAATGCAATGGAGGATGCAATTAGCATTGAGTGCTTTATTGCTGAAGTGAGCAGGGGCACAGGAGCACTGTTTGTGGCTTATCCTCCCTCCTATTGTCATCATCCCCTTGTTTCCCCTGTGGGAGGGGAGCCAGGGTGAGCTAGGGAGCAGGGGTCTTGCAGCCCAGCCTTCTCAGAACTGTTCCCATCCTCTGGCTGCTGATGCAGGTTAGATGTTTGTGGAGGAGAGGCACCAAGGCATAAGTGCCTTGTAAATTCTCCTGCCCTCTGCACAACGTCAGGCCACTCCAGACCCAAGGGCAGGATGGAAGTGCCTTGCCTGTCCTGGGAAAGCTGACTTTTGACCTGATGGTTGCTTTGAGCCCATGGGGGATTTTTAAGGCCCTCTGGATGAGTACACTGCCCTTGTGCCTTCAGCCTCCTTGGCACAGGCACATGTTTAAGGGCTCTGCCTTGCAAGTGTTCTTTTCTCCATTGCAGCCAACATTGGGACGCAGACGATCAGCACTCGGGGCCCCTCCTCATCCTCCCTGCCTCGGGGTGCCCCGCACTACAGGTACTCCTCAGCTGCCAGGAACATGCAGCCCATGGGGCCCCTGCCACCCGTGGTGCCCCCACAGGTAAGAGCTCTGCAGCCACCACAGTGTGACAGTCTTGGTCCTGCTCTGGGATGACAGAGCTGCTGATCCCAGGTGGCCCCGCGGCTCTGTGACTGGTGCTATGGGAACCTTTCCTGGGGGCTGCTGGGGAGACTGGGGCTATGGATCCAGTAGACACACAGCTGAGATACCTGATTCCAGCTCTCCTGGAAGCTGGTGTTCCAATACAAACAGACAATGCCCAAGTCTCTATCAGTGTCTCAGGAGGGTGAAATGCTGCAGGGTGTTCAGAATCCAGCAACCTTTCTGAAAGCCAGGTAACCTGTGTATCTTTCCAACCCTTGATTACTGTTCTTCCCTGTCTTCTCTTCAGGTGGTAGAACCTGCTGTGCACATCCAGGGGCAGGAGCCACTGACAGCATCCATGCTTGCAGCAGCCCCTCCTCGGGAGCAGAAGCAAATGATTGGTGGGTGTCACAGCTGCTCTGCTGGAGTAGGTCTGGCTGTGGTGTTGTGAGGGCATGTGTGCTTGTGTGCAACAGAGAAAACTTACAGCTTCTCCCAGCAGCTAAGGCTTTGTGGGATTACTCTGATATTGTGCTGCTTTATAAAAATAACAATAAATTCAGTCTGTGGTGGAACTGGATGGGAGAAACAAAACCACTCCCTGTCTGCGGGAGCTGCCTGGCAGTGAGACAGAGTCTAGCGAAGCTTGGCAGAGAAGCAGAGCTCCATCCACCCTGCCCCTGCTGCCAGGTCATGACAGGGTGATTCCCCTGAGCCATCTTACGTCACTGCTCTTGGGCACTGATGAACAGCTGGGTGGCTCTAGGGGATTGAGGTCGTCTCTGTCACACAATCCTTGGGTTTCAGGTGTCCTGTGGTGCAGCAGGGCCGTGCCCTACCATGGGAGCCCATCACTTGCCCTGCTGCAGGGAGGTGCCCTGCTCCATCTGCCCCATAAGCCTGGCCAAAGCACAGCAGGCCACAGACTGGCCCTTTCCTCCCCAGGAGGAAACTGCTCCTGCAGAAGTTAGCACCTTCACCTGCACACTGGTGGGCTGTACCTATTGCTGTACCTCTGTCCTGTTCCCACTGCAGGTGCTTGCTGCTGACTTCACCCAGCAGCTTCCCATTGCTCTGGTTTGCTTGTGAGCAGTGAGTTTTCCCACCACCAGCATCACCCTTGTATCCCTTTCAGTTGAGAGGGCAGGAGGGCTTGTGCTGTGTTTGAAAACACTGGAGGGCTTGGCATAGTGCTGATGTCCTTCCTGGTGTTTGGAGCAGGTGAGCGCCTCTACCCTCTGATCCATGCAATGCATCCCTCCATGGCTGGCAAGATCACTGGGATGCTGCTCGAGATTGACAACTCTGAGCTGCTGCTGCTTCTGGAGTCCCCTGAGTCCCTGCACTCCAAGGTAGGAGCCTCTCTGTGCCTGAATAAATCCCTTTCCCAAGGGCTAAATAGCTGCTGCTGCAAGGAAAGGTGATCACAGCCCAGGATATGGGAAGAGCAAGGAGCTGCTCTTTTTTATTTTCAAGTGAAAAAGGAGCCCCAGGTTGATGGCACCACACTCAGTGCCTGAATGCCTGCCTGCCTTGAGCAAAGGGAGAAACTTGGAGCAGCTCCCTAAAAGCATGGCCCAAGCTCAGGGTGGGTTTGGAGGTGGCTGGGAAGTGAGAGTGGAAAAGCAGGGTAGGTGTCACTCCCTAGAAGGAAAAAAGGAGCTTCTTTTTCCTGAGGACAGAAACCAGATAAATGTTGCCTTATTCAGTATTTATGCAGTTTCCTCCTTAATCTTGTTCAAGTATATGGATTTGGTTCCCATGAAAACAGATTGCATCTTCTTGTTGCTCCTTGGAGACAGGATCCACTTTCACCCTTTCACATATGTTTTCTTGGAGTAGCCTGGGCTCTGCAGGGTGGTATTGGGCAGCTTCACCTGCAGAGAAGTCTCACTTCTCTCTGACGAGTTCTGACTCGATAGAAAAGGAGAGATGCCTTGGGGAATAAACTGAAAAGGTCTTTGGGCTTTACCTCTTGGAAGTGGGTCTGTTCAGAGACCAAGCTGGGACCTGGAAAATTGCATTCTTGGTGCAGTGCACTCCTCCACTGGAGCAACTCAACTTTCCCTTCCTTGTGCTTTCTGCTGTAAGATCGAGGAAGCAGTTGCTGTTCTCCAAGCACACCAAGCCACAGATTCGCCCCACAAGGGCAGTGCCACAGCATTCCTGCAGTGACTCCAGGCTCCAGGTACGTGTCAAGACATTTCTGCAGTGACTCTGGGTAGGTGCTGGGAGCTGTGTGTGGTGTGATCAGAGTCTCTGGTTTCCGTCTCTGAAACTGGCAATTGAGTTTCTAATCCAGGCTAAGTAAGGTTTGATGAGCAACACAGATATCTTTGACTGTAATATGCTATTTCTTAAATTGCATCCTCCATTTTCTAGACTTAGTCATACTGGTTTTGTATGGGCTCTTTCTATGTCGATGAGCATGTTGGTGACACCTTGCTTTTCTGTGGGTCTAGTGGGGATCAGCACAGTCTTTCTCAGGACTTTCCAATGTTTTTACAGAACCTTGGCAATACATACTTCAGAGGGTATCTGTTATGGGCTTCATCAGGAGAGCTGGCCCTGCTACTGTGGGTGGTACAGACACATTAACAAGCAATTGAGACTCTCATGTACCCCTTTGAAGAGAATATTTTCTCGACTTGGGATATAAAGGCAGCTGTGTATATTCCAAGTTCAGGTGAACTTCACCTTGTCTGGATTTTAGCAACTGAAAATTGCATATGTGAGTTGTCTGTTTCTTGTAGACTCTGGGACTGAAAGCCCTGAGAATGACCCTTGGAAGAACAGGAGCAGCAACCCCACCGTGCTGTTGGAATTTTGCCTGTATCAAGCCTGCTCTGGCTTGTCTTCAATGCTTCATCCCATTGTTTGTGTATATTGTAGCTCTTGTAGAATTCATTTCTCCTGCACCTGTAAAAATCCCCACATTAAATATCTTCTCACCACTGAAAACACCTTGTGAAATGTTGTGTGGAACCCAGCCTGGTTTAGTTGTCCAGGAAATTACAAGTGCCAACAAATCACTGTTTTAGTGAATTTAGTGAGTTCTGTAGTTGTATTTGTTCAGGTAGCTGACACTGCTAAAGAACTGATGCTTCCACCCCCAAAGCATGGGTTAGTTCCCTTGGTAGAAAGACAGCCAGTACTTCGTTTCCTGTAGGTGGAGGGATGGACTTGGGTCAGGTTACAGTAATTAGTGTTTGAAGTTTGTGATGCTGTGGGGTAGCGGTCCCCAGAGTTGACAAAGGAGACACACAGGGTTACATTAACAAATCGCTGACCAACAGGCTCCCCTAGTCCTTTCTGATTCTTTAGGAGGATAGATTTAAGCAAATTCCATACAATCTACCTGGATTTTTATCCTCTCTAGATAGCTGTTTTTAACTTCATTTTAAAAGGCACCATCTTCCAGTCGTTGTCCTTTCGTACTGGACTTTTGTGCTCTTGCAGTACTGGCTCCAAGTGTCTTCTCCTGGCCACATGTGAGGTATGTGTGTCTGGTGCACCAGACCCAGCTTTTGAGCTATTATGGAGTAGCTACAAATCAAGAGCTGTTTCTCCAGTGTATGTCCCTGATCAGTGGTTTCAAGGAGTTGCTGAGGGGTCTGAACTGCCTCATGTCCCACTGGGATGCCCCCTGCTCACAGGAGAAGCTGTGACCTGCCATTGTTGTGTTCTGCTCTGTGTTGCTGTCATCATCCTGGTCTTAATTCTCTGCCTTTCCTAGTTAGGGAAGGAATTTCAGTCCTTATAGGTTCCTGGTACTTGAGGATGATGATGTACTGACCTCACTTGACTGCTTCCTTGAGCTGGCAGGAGCAAGAGAACACCTCCGCCAGCACCACCCACCCTCTTTCTGTGCAACTTGTGTGCTGGTGTTGGTGTCTCGATCTTCCTTCTGTGCTGTATCATACTCTCACTTCATGTCCCTGCTGAGTCACCCCTCCTACCTCTTGTTTTCCTTCCAGCATTTTAATAGAACCACTTATACATTTGCTCCTGCATAGTGTCTGCTCTGCTGGGACTGTTCCCCAGGGCTTTTCATCATTCATTTTTCTCACTTTCATTTTGCCAATTTTTCCTCTGACGTCCTTAAATATTTATTTCCCTCTAAGAGGGTGCCTCAGCCTGAACTGGGCACTGTTTAGATATCTCCTCCTCATTGAGACGCTTATGAAGGACTTTAATTAGCTTAATATACAGGACCTGCATTTGAGTTTATTTCTCTCCAAGTGTAACTCGCTGGAAGCGTTTCTGCTTTGTCTCTAGGGGAAAACATTTTATTTGCATGAGTGTAATGCATATAAGGAGCTAGAATGGAACTGTACAGTTAAACCGCATTCTGCTGTTAGCTTGGCTGCAGCCCTTTTTCAGGTGTAATAGGGCAGTTCAGGTGTGCCTGTGACACCATGTACAATGCCAGATAGGTGGGGGAGTTGTCTGTGAAGCCAGAGGGAATGCAGTGGGGGCAGGAACACAGGGATATCAGAGTAGCTGAAGAAAGGACCTGAACAAGGACCAGGTCCTTTGAAATGTTTATCAGAAAAAGGTGAAGTTGGTACTTGGATCCCTAATGACACTGGAAGTCTTCCCAAGGAATTCAGCCAGCGAGCTACTCTGAAATCTGAGGCTTTAGGGGATTAAGGCAGGAGCAGCAATGCAAACATGACTGGAATAGACGCGGTTAAAGGGGCAGATGCTGTGCCCCTGTGCCAAGCCCTCTCTTGCTGCCCTGTAGGCAGCACTACCTTTGCTCACCTGGGAAGTGACCTGCATGAACAGCAGCCCTGGAACACAGGGAGAGACAGGAGCAGCAAGTAACCCTGAGGCTGCAGTAGTGCCTTGTTGATGTGCTTAAGCTTTGCCTACTTGCTATTGCTGGGGAGTCTTGGAGATCAGGCACAAACAGCACTGATGGTGGTGGGAAAGAGCTGGTGAATGCTGCTGCTTGGAGGGTGCTGCAATAAGCTGCAGTTGAACAGTGCAGTGATCTGCCACTCAGGGAACAGCAGGGCTGTTAGAGGGGTAGCTCTGAACTAAGTGCAGCCAGCTCTACTCCTGATTCTGTGACCTTCCTCTGCTTATCTGCACACATTGCTGTGTGCCTCCCCAGTCTGAAATCCATCACACCTCCTAAGAGCTTGGGCAAGTGCTGGCTGTGGGATCAATGGAGCTGCCACACTTAGAAGTGGGAGTGGAGTGAATGGAGTAATTTGTGCCCCTCAGGGTGGAGTTCTTTCAAGCCCTGGCCCATTACAGCTGATGGAGTACAGCCCTGGGACCTACAAAAAGCTATTTAATGTCAGGCTAAGGTAAAAAGTCTTTGTCTTTAATGGCATTAGAGAGATCGCCCACTCTCTAAATTCAGCTCAGTGGCTCACCTGCTTGAAACACAGCCTGCTGGGAGATGCAAGGTGGGAAACTAAGATACAAAAGCTAGCCCTTAAAGCCAGGAGACCTGAACCCTGACTTTATTATTAGCTGGATCAGGTCTAGCATTGTTCAGCATCTGGATTCCTTAGTATTTCCCTTGGCATCCCTTTCCCAGCCCCAGTGTCCCTGGAGCTGTAGGCTTTCTGGTTCTCTGAACCCTAACTTTAATGGCCACTATGAGCTGAGGTCACTGATAGAGGAAGGCACTGAACAGTGCCTGAGGTCCTTTGACAAAACGCAGAGACAGTATGAAATAGTTAAACAAGTGTTTCAGTTCCCTTATACCATTCATCCCATAAAAAACACAGCTCTGAAGTGAAAATATACATGGCTTTAATGAGAACTGGTTTTAACAGGTCAAACAGCAACTACAAGTATGTCTTTACCTACTGTTTTAAATCAGTGCCATCAAAATCAGAGCAGGAAAACATTAAAAAAAACACAAACATGCATTGAAATAGTAAGCCAGACCTCAGCTGGGATGTTACTGAATGTTCTCCTCCCTGTAACACCCTGTAGCAGTTGCCCTAAAAGGCACAGAAGAGCTCAAGTGGTTAAAAAAAGTCCCCCAAAAAAGCAAAATCCCCAAGCACCCAAAATCTGTAATAGTGCACGTTGTAACAAGGCAGGCTTAACTTGCTGCTGTTTTCTTAAATGTGCCGAATAACTAAAGAAAGCTGTTACTGTAAACATCTGCCCAGCCACACTAAGCAGTAGAACCCAGCTGAGGGCCAGCACAGCTCAGCCCTCTGCAAGTAACTGTGCCCCTGTTACAAGGGTAAATGGTGCTCTGGCAACTCCAGCACTTCCTGCAGCTGCCTAATTTCAGTAATAGCAGCACAAATGCAGCAAAACTGTCACCTGAATAAGGACAAATAGCTCTCTGGGTGTAGCTCCTCAGAAAGAGAGCAGCCACTTCACATGCATCTTAGCCAACATGGAAGGAGTCCCTGAGGCCAACAGTTACAGGCAAGTTGACTTCAAACAGGGAATTTAACTTGCAAGCCCCTCGGGAAGGGCCATTAAAACTATGCATCATCTTAGAGCCAGATTAATAGAATTTGATACAGATTGTGTCTCAACAATCCCTGTGCTGGTACAGAACCCCTTAGATCTCAGCAGCAGTGGAAGATAGATTTCCATACTGATCCTGCATCAAGCTTGGTCCCTGTAACAACATCAGAAGGGAAAAAGGTTTCTTCTGCAGTGGAAAACAAAGCTTTCCTTGTTGCTTGGTTACCCTAGGCTCTATTCAGTTCTTGCAGTAATCTCAGTGCAGCTGTGTTCTTTGGTTCGGTTTTCAACAAGGTCTTGATATCAGCAATACCTGATTTGTAATCCTAGAGAGAGAGCATTTTTTAAGGGTTAGTGCATTAAAAATGTGAGCTAAGGCTGCAGAACTACTGCCCAGCACCAGAGGCAAAGGCAACACAACTAAGCCTGTGACTCCCTCTCTGGAACAGCTCAAGCACTGGCATCAGTGTAGCTGTTCTGAAACACCCTTAAACTGGAGCTGAGAAGATAATCAGTCCTGAATCCTACACCAATGCAAAACACAGTCCAGTACTGCCTCCAGAATTTCTCATGAGATTCAAAAAGATAAAACTCCAGACAACACACAGTTGCTTTCAGCATCTCTAGGAACCGGACCTGATGTGGAAAGAAAATCCCCTCTCAGTTAATACAGCTCTCAGCTATCTGGTGGCAGATGTTGTCTAGCAGAGAAACAAGTGCTAAAGGGCATCTATGGCTCTGACCATGCACTAACAGGCATCTAGTCCTGGCCTAAAGCCCTTCAAAAACTCCTGACTTACCTTTAGTTCTTTCAGTGCTTGAGCACGCCTGTAGAGTGCCTTAACATTCTTAGGATCTAACTTCAGAGCTTCTGTGCAGTCCTGTGCTGCTTCCTTGTATTTCTTCAGGGTCAGGTAACAGAGAGCTCTGCAACACGGGTACCTGGTTAGAGACTTTTGACTGAAAACTGCATCTGCTGCTGCAACAATACAGAGCAGATTTCAGTGCAGCACAGAGCTGCACTCCAAACCCAGCCTTGATGCTCATACATTGTCATGTTACTTCTTGAGATCAAGTTTATTTCCGTTAAAAGGACGAAAAAAAGGAAATGATTTTTCTGTTTAAAGAAGAAAAAGGAGGATGCTTAGAGCAAGCTCCTCTGAAGCTAAAGAATCTGCACTTTGAGGACACAGGTTCCTGTCTATACCAGTGCAGTGCTCTGCTTGTTGCAAGTGCCTTGAAAGTATTATAGCCTGCAGTTTGTGGTACTTGAGGCAGCAGAGACCATTCAAAATACCCCAATCCTGGCAGACAAAACATTAAAGGGAGAAGTCCCTTAGCAGCCCGAAGCAGTGTTTCCAAGGGGTTTTGCAGTACCTGATCAAAGAATGTTATACTACAGGGGAGACTGCACTTGGGGTAAATGTGTGTGTGTGTGGTTTTGCTTTATTCATTAGTTTGGGAGCAAACATTAGACAGTTCTGCCAGAAGTACTGTGGTGGCTTTTATAAAGGGCCAAGGAGTACTTGGGCAAAGAGCTGAGCAGTACCTGTTGGTGTAAGTTGCGCATTCCTGGTTGAGTTTTAAACTCTCAGTGTACTTCTCAACTGCTTTTTTATGGTTTCCTTTCTTTACAAGTTCATTTCCTTCTTCCTTCAGAATTCGAGCTCTCTCCATGCCAGCAGCAGTCTGGTCTGGAAACAGTGTGAAAGAACATTATAAAACCAACACCAGAGCCTCCCAGAAAACAAATATCCCCATACCAGAGGCAAGACACAGAGACTTTAAAGGAACCAGAATCAACCAAGATGGCTGTGGCAGAACGAGGCCTGAGTTTCTCCAGGCCTCAGCCCCAGCTGCAGACACACCAAGCAGGTGTGGCAGCTGTCTTGCTGATCACCCTTGGGAGCTACAGGGCTCTATGCCCAGCCCAAGGACAGGCTCCCACCTGGTTTTCTCTGTGGTGCAGTCGCAGGAGGAGCATTTGCCCTGGGGGCTCCAGCAGACGGAACACTCCACCTCATCTGGGCAGAAATAGGCACTGTGGGGATTGGTGGGAGGTTCTGACGCCAGTTCACGCCATCCTTCTCCAGCAGGGCTTTAGTCATCCTGGAAGAGATGCTCCCAATGACCCTGGCTCTCGGCTGGATGGGTCACACAGTAGCCAGCAGGGTCACTTTTTAACCTGCCTTGTGTATCAAGGGTTGCATCTCTCCGCTAATCTCTTTATGTGCATCTCAGCTAAGTTCCTTCTACAGACAGGACCTTTGTGAAAAGACCTTCTTCACATAAGCAGGCCTAAAAATATCATAGGACAAAGGCTGGGGCTGTCTGCTCAGGTGAGCAAGAGATCTGGATTTCATTCCTTGGTCTGGCAAGCCATAAGTGAGGCAGAGAACGTCAGGAAAAGAATAGGCCTTGAGTAGCCTGTAAAGGCAGTCATCATAGGAAGGCTTAAATGATAGGGCACTGCAACTTGTAGTTTATTATTTCCTCTATAAGCAAAGCAGAAACAGCCCCAGAGAAATCACTCCCAACCCTCAAGCAGCATCTTGAAAGGACCTATGGGCTCAAAAGCGAGCATGGCCAGGCCAGGCCAGGTTTGCTCCCCACATACTGCAGGGGTGCAGCACCCGAGCCGCTGTGTCCCTGCAGTCGCGCATCCCCGAGCCTGGCCGGCGCAGCGTTACCTGCTGACTCCATCGTGTGCCGCCTGTACCGAGCAGTCCACCTGCAGCGCGGTCTTGTAGTCCACGTAGGCCAGCGAGTACCTCTCCAGAGCCTCGTAAGCCGCTGCCCGCCTCAGCAGGGGCTTGATCCCGAACGGGACCAGCTCGAGGGCGCTGCGGCAGAGGAGGGAGAGCGCCGGGGCACCGTGAGCCAGCGCGGCCCCGCCCGAGCCGCGGG